>JAMKCH010085092.1:0-60671 GCA_023653785.1 Ophioderma brevispina
CATGCCAGTACAGAAAATATAAAAAATATGAAGTTTGATGATTTTTTCGATGTTTTGGATAGCAAATCGCTGCTACTCCTAACTGGCAAACAAAGTTTCTGGAGATTAGTGCCTGCAGTGCCTTGTTGGACTCCTGCCTCACATTAACTGTCAGGCAAGTACATTGTCCCGTTCCTAGGTTATGGTATTTAGTGCCGATTAGGCACTATCAGCCATTGGTTTCCTGAGGGTATAAGTGCCAGTAGTCCTTTACCAGCCACTGGCTATTTTCACTAAATGCTCAGGAGGCATTAGCAGCATCAAGATGGATGATTGCTATCAGTGTCAGTCAGAACTGGTTATAGGTAAAAAAGTAAGGAAATGAAAGCGGCATAAAAAGGGATGAGAGGGATGCTAAACAGTACGCTCCAAAACGTTGCCCTCCCTCCCAGGGATGACCACCATTACAAACAAATAAATAGTACACACACTGAGGTGAGACTTAAATGTGCATGACAGGTACCACATTCGGTACCCTACAAAAGCTGTCATTTCTTGCACCTAAATTGGATCAATTTGTGTGTAAGCCTGAACTGCAGTCATCAATCCCTTGTAATGAGGGGGTACTTGACAGACAATATTGAAACAATCTAAGAATGTAGATTGTTTTCCGCATTATGTCACCTAAGTATTTTATTTAAAAGTTGTTTAGATGCATGGTACTATCATTAGAATTGGGGAAGAAAGTGATCAAATTTGCGTTCCAGTTTGGAAGTAGGAATTTGATAGGTTGCAAGAAGTGGTTTATGAGCTAATTCGTTTAATTAGCAATGATTTAACATGTATGCCAATGATTTTATTGTACGCCCCCAATATGATATAGATACGTAGACACATTTTTTAAGCAAGGGATTTTTACTAGTTACATTTAAGTGTTAGGCATATTTATAATAATTGAGGACAGTAAGTCAAATTGTACAGGGTTATAAAATAAGAAATTATGGTTGTACGGTACTGTATACAAGCTGTAATTTTTGTGGTGGTTTGATTTTCACAAAATCATCATGGTGGTATACTGTATTGGCTGTAATAAAATGCTCCCTCGCTAATAAATGCCCCCTCTTTTTTTTAGCAAAGTTCCTAAAATACCAAATTTTATTGAAAAACATGCAAATATAACCTGATAAGTAAAACAATCGCAATTACGAAAATTGGTGTGGGTTTGCCGGCCTCCTGCATGAAAATGGTAATATGGTGCACAACTCGCCTAGGATGTCATCAACTTGGAGTATATTACTTGGACAAGTGTTAGATTTTCATGTAAGAAGTGTGTCAATAGACCATTTGCACGGGCATAATGTGACTATTTTACCAACAGCTTTGGATGCATGTCCATTGTGATGAGCTTGTTCAAACAAAGACCTTTTTGTGAGGTGCACCAGGCTTTATTCCAGACCAGTGATGCATGATTTGCAATTGGAAAATATAACTGAAAACAAAATGACCTATAATAAATAAACCCCTTTTCGAAAAATTTCAGGCTCTGGCGTGATTATTAAAGACTATACGGTAAATATAAAGACGCACAAATAAGTATTTGTACAGAGTGTAATCACAGTTGTAAAATATTCCACAAAACAATACCCACTCCAATTTCTAAATAAATTGGAAATTGTGAACATTTCTGCAATGTATAATGATGTGTTGCTGATATGTCAAAACACAGTCAATTATCAGTTTGAAATGACTCTTAAATAATGTCTTTTTTGTTTACAGGCCATTCTTAACATGTCGTACTGTTACTGATAATGTTTAGGGATAGGTAGCTTCTTAGAATCTGGGGTTCGGACAGTTTAAGAAGCAGTGAAAAAGTTTATGGATTCTCTTAAAAATTTTATATTACAAAAGAATAAGAATTTTTAAAAACTGCATTATTTTTTTATTCCTACAAAAAAATCATTTTAAATAGTTAATAAATTATATAAAAGGGCTGTCTCAAAAGAAAATGAAATAAAAGTGTAGATTTTTGTAAAGAGCGTGTGATATAACCTCTGTTTTCAATGCATGTTTTATACAGCATCTACGAGAGAAGTTATGGAACTGTCCTTCTACAAGTCATGGATATTTGGGAAGTATTGAATGTGCAGACGCTGGAAAATGGTGCTATGGGTGGCGTCGGTACTCGGGTCGGGGTTCATTCTGTACTTTCCCCAAACTTCTGACAAAAGGACAGATTTGAATATGTAAGTCAAAATTATGTGTGTGTACATTTGTGCATATCAGGTATGTGACGATTGTGTCTGTGTGTGCATGTGTGTGTGTGTGCATGTGTCATAACCCAAATAGTGTTTCTCAAAGTGCACACCACCCCAGTGGAGACTGGGTGCAGATTGCAGTGGAGGCAGATCACCAAATATGCATTGACTGAAAAATGTCTCCTAATAGCTAGAAAAGAAGGGGCCTGCAGTTATAAGTTCATTCATTTATGCACAAAAGTATACAAGCAAAAATATTTTGTGGTTGCAACTATATAAGCGCACAAGTTGATGTCAAAAACCTGGTACACAGGTGGTGTTATTGCCTGTGTTTGTGTCTGTGTCATAGAAAGAAGGGAACGAACGTGGAATGGCATGTATTATTGGAATGGCCCCATGCCTGTAACCAATTTCTCTCAGCCAGCGCACCTGTTGTTTGTTGTGCAAGTGCTGTGCGTCATCATGTGCTGCACAGCAACACGCACATAAAATCTGGGTTTCACATGTTTATATCAGTGTTGCATTTTCCCAATGTCCCATGCGATTGGCCGGTTTCTCTACAAAAATATTGCGAAAAAAAAGTGAGGAAGACAGATGGCCTCTATAAAAAGAATTCCACATTTCCTAATGCACAAAAAGATCCGATGGACCCCTTTTAAGTTGCTTTATAAAAGAGAGATATTTGAGCTCGGAGTGACAGCATCGGCATCATTAAATTGATGATCCTTCCAACTCGTCAATGCAACAAATGTAAAATAATCACATGTCATGTAATATGCAATAAGGACGTTCCAACATGCGATATGATTAGCCCATTGTGTGTTGGTGGCCACCCAAAAACTATGATAATGAAGTGGTTATGCTCATTTCCTCAATTTTGGTTACACTGTTAAATACACCATGTGTAATCCTTTAAGTCCTAACATAAAATGTCTTCTTGTTTCGAAGGTGATGGGAAAAAGTTGAGGAGTATTTGATCAATTTTAAGCAAGTTTTATATGAAAAAATCATTAAAAATATTTATAACAAAACATTAAATCTGCTTATGCCAGAGCACATTAACAGGCACCAGGACCTCACTTTGATCCTTATTTTGTGGCATTATATAAGAAAAATTTATTGGATCCCTTCAAAAAAAAATCTTATTTTATGCAAAGTACATTACAGTATATGAGTACAGAATGAAGGTGTACCATCTCTTCTTCCACTATAGGCAATACCCGTACCATAATTTTATGTGATTAGTTCCAGTCGCTATTGGGACATTGATCTCTTTTTACCCATCACCAGCATAGGATACTCTTAATATGTATTCACCATAAATTAAGGCTCAGCGAATAAGGCCTGGCCTTGCCAGCTCCATCTGTGTTGAACAAGACTGAATCAAAGAATAAGTCGATACTTAAATGGTTCTTGAGCCACGCACATCACGTCCACAGTCACTAGATCAGTAAGCCTGTCGACCCCAGGATTATTAAAGTGCCTGTTGAAGTGTTGGAAAGGTGGGGACTTATAATCAACTACCTCAAAAACCAACCAAAAAAAAAAATCTAATAAGCACAGGAGGGCTATCCAATATTGTATTTTTTCGTTAAGGACTCATCACAGTCATTAGCCTAGCCACAACAGATCTCTTCACATCATTTACAGCTTTTTTTTTCACATTGCACATTGAAGTACAACAACAGAAATGCCCAAGAAATGTGTGCAAAGACCCCCCCCTGTGGAAATTGGTATGCTGGTATTGACAATTTACGGTGATCCTCAGGCATGCTATTGGGAAAAGATGTCTTCCCTAACAAACCACACAATTCCAACCCAGCTCAGGTAACACCTCAGCCCAACTGTAAAATTAATTGTAGCTATTCTAATTGGTGGGGGGGGGGGGGGCAATTTTTCCCCACAAATTATGTGTTGGTAATGTGTAAAAGAGCAATTGGACAAAGTTGGGCTCAATTAGATGTAAAATTATTTGCCCCTTGAACAACCAAATTCTAGTTCAGGTAGAATGCCTTAAGATGCTTAAATTCACCATTACCAGAAATTAACTAGCTTATTATTTTTCAAAGTTGTGTATCCTGATAGTTGATATTCCTGATTGATTTAAATCAAGCATAAAGTCATGTATCGCCCATATTATTGGCTTGATGGAAGTCTCTTCTTTCATCTTTATTCATCTATATTTGTATCAAGATGTCTCTCATGTTTTAAAAGATTGAAATAACGAAAAAAACAGTCCCATGCATTAAAACCATAGAACATAAATGCCTGTTGACACTCCTGTTTACTTGAACCAATTTAGGTGTATGCTTTCAAGGTATGTGTGTTTGACAGGACTAGGACATATAAGAGGGTACCCTTTCCACCAGAGGTTTTTGTCTTACAAAAATGTCGGTCAGTCGTTACTGTTCAACACGCCAACATGCACACTTAACAAGAATGGTTTAACGAAAACTAGTAAGGCAATATCTTGCAATTCTTACTTTGATTACAGTTACAGACAGATAATTCAAGGCCATTCTTGAGCACAGTTTCATCACCTCGACTTAACGGTAGGATCACAATGCACCTGAAGACAGTACAGTTTTATTTCCAGACGATTGCCCTGAGGCTGTATGCACAAAATGGGTTCCTAACCCTAACCTACCCAAAATAATGTACTTCAAAATACTATGTGCTGAGTAAGAAAATGCACTAAGAGCCCTGATGTGAGGCAATTGCTTCATCAACAGAGACGCAATGAGTAATGAAATCACTCATCGGGCCAGCCAGCAGCAACCCATCGTACGTGTTTCCCTGGTTGAGACACGATATGAGTTTACTAACTTTCTGCTTTCCCTCTCCCGCTATTCCTTCACTATTCTTTCCCAGGACATAGGCTTAGGAAAAAACTAGGGTGTTGGGCTACTGGAGGAGTCTTTTTTTATACACTAACCCTAATAAACATGTCAGCTGTATGGCGCACTATGCGACCCCCGGGAAGGTGCGTCAGGGGGGGTTTCAGTTTACACCCCACATTCTTGAAGCATTGAACCTTTGGTACTGTCACACAGTGAGAAAAATAGTGCGTAAATGTCCGTCATTTTACCTGGGTTCGGTAATGGGCCGGCCCGATATTTCATGCAATACGAACCGTTTTTGTATGATATAGGCCCATACTCTCGGGGCTTACAATGCCTCAGGCAGGGCTATCAAAGTCGGATCCTTTCGCCACGTTTCCACTGTATGAATGCGTTTTTTATTCGTTCGTCATGTTCGTAAAACTTGTTTTTGTGACCTATGCTGAAACTTACCCCCGGGGCCACTTTAATATTTCAAAGTTGCGAACAAACCTATAGTGTAAAAATTGATTTTTTTGGGAATATAATAAAACCGTGCACGGTAAGGAAAGAAAAAAGGCCCAGGACGACCTCCGTGCAAATTTGTTCCATCGGCAATCAGGAAAATGAGGTCAACGAAAATGGCGGACGATTAAATATTGTTGTGAGTTTGAGTTTTCCAACTTGTGGCAACGTGTGGTTTTCAGCAGTCGTATTATAAAAAGCACAGGGAATTTAATTCAATGTTGCCGATGCAATCTGCTAGGAGGCTATCAAAAGAAGCAATGCTCGGCGAGTGGGATGCGGGTACATCGTCGGCGAAGGTGAAATATGTTTTGAACAGAACCAGAACGTTCATAATATAAAACTTGTTCAGATAACCTCTGATGCTCAAGATGATCATTTGGCACGACGTCAGGCAGCTGCCGGTTGTTGGTTTTTGTGTTGTTGTTGTTGTTTTTTGTTGGAATGAGGATACTTTGTTGTCCTCTTGATTGTGCAAAGATATAAAAATGAGCAAAACATCTAGATAGATTGTGTGAAATCTCGTTTATCGATGCAATTTGCAATGAGCCACAATGAGCCAATAAGAACAAGGCATTCGTTCCAGGGTATGTCTAGAAAGTATTTTATGTTGTACTCATATCACGGTATACGTACTTGAAGTGTTTAATTATATAGTGAAACACCTACAGTTATTCATGTTTCTCTTTTACCTTTCCCCAATCGTAAGGACCTGTATTACAAGTCCAGAGTTCAGCTCCAAAAGACCCACGTTTTCAAGTATCATTTCAGTTCCAAAAGGACCCCTAGTCCGTTCAGAACCAAGGACAGCGAGCGCGAAGCGCGAGGTCTGGGAAAAAGTGTATTCAAAATGCTTTAGTATTTCATTACCGTACATTGAATAGGCTGCGGGGAATTTTTTTTACCCGCACCTTATCCCCCATTCCAGGGTATATTTGACGGGCAATTTGGGCCCGCGAAACGGGAATTCTATAAAATACCTGAGGGACTATCCTTGAGTTGAATATTCACTATACACAAGATTTGTACCCTCGGTCATGCCAAAATCCAACAAATAAAATTGCTTTCTCAAAGCCTAAAAATGTCTTCCAGTGCGAATCAACAAAAATGATGACGTCACGGCAAAACTACGCTGGGTTCCATGTAGGTCCATCAAAGGGGACTCTCGTGTTTTCCCACTGACCTCCCCACCGAGAGCGCTCCGCGCTCGGTGGCTAGGTCAAAGGGGGGATGGACACAGGGAGGAACGAAGGCGGAGGGTCTTCTAGATGGACTATGCAAGACGGGTCAGGTGACGGGAAATTTCTAGGTGAAATACGGTTGTACATGGGAAAACTTTTTAACCAGAAAAAAGCAGTATAGACATTAAATTGTACTGGTGGAGGTGGATAAAAAATTTAGAAGAGTTCAATGCGATGTAGGGATACGAAATAGTGAGTAAAATTTAAACTAAAACTTTCGCCAATTAGATCATTGCTCACCATCGGACTTCGCCAGGGCCCTTCGCTGGCGTATTTTTCCGAGGTGAGCAGTTGATCACTACAAAAGACCCTTGAATTTTCAATTGCTCATGGAGCATTTCCCACCAAATAAGAGTTGTGCCCGGGGGCGGGGGCAAACCAATTGAGGCTTGGAGAGGGCCTAAAAAATATTGAACATAATTCATTGGCATCCTCCGCCCACGCCCATGCCATTTGTGAAAAGGTCACTATAAGGAAAAAGATAGAAGTTTTTCCTGTTTTTCATTCCCTTCTTTCAATTATTTAGTATTTTAAAATATACAAATTCAACAAAATGTCCCGCAAGAGAAAGAATAACAAAATTTTCATAAGAACATAGCACCACACACACACACCACACACACACACACACACAATGTTTAATCACGTTGGGAAAACCAGGAAAAAATCAATGAGCTCAAGGTATTCAATAAGGTAGTCGATCTAAACACTGGACAGTATACATTTACATGTACATGTTTATGTTTGGACATGCTGACCCGAATTCATCACCTGGCCCTGGGCGGTCCACCGGGAGCATAATCTAAGGGTGCAGCCCCAAGGTACCCCAGGGCCGTCATGAAGGGAAATTTAGGAAAAAAACAAATGGGTAACTCGGCGCCTGGGCGGAAGAATAAAAGGGAGAGAGTTGGGAGGGGGGGGGGGAGCTGTATAGTTTTAGCTTAATTGAAGGGGAAAATGTGAACAGAAAATATTGTTATACACGAACTTCATTTGGTTGGTTTCGATTATAAATGTAAATAATCTTGATAATATCATCTTGATGTGGTATAAAATAGTTCACTACTTGGTCCATTAAACACTCCGCATGCGTGAGTATCGATTCGCTTGCCCTGCCATGCCCTTGACGGTGTTTGTTATGATATTTTTAAAATAAATGGACGTCAAGGAGATCATGGCTACTGTTTGGAATATTTCATTAGTTCATTTTCAATTTTCAAGTAAGGAGATTCGCCGTGCCGTAATAATCCATTACTAGCGGTACAACAACCGCAAAAACTCCCAATTTAAATAAAAAACATCATTATGTTCCCCGTATCAATTTCAGTGTTTAACCTTTTATATCAAAAGTAGACCCCTATTCACGTGTGCTTACCTCGTTTTTCATGTTAGAGCCTGCCTTTCTTTTTATTTCCCGTTCTCTGCTTTTTGCCAGTTGTTTTCAGGGGTGTTAGCGGTGTCTATCTTACGTTAGATATTGTCTCCTGAGGTGGGGGAATTAGGTTTGTTCTATGGTCATTTGGGGAAGAATTTGATGCTTTATGTTAAAGTGTGGAAGAATTGGGATTAAATATGGTCAAGGAGGGGGAGGAGTGATTAGGATTTCTGGAGAAACAGGACCAGGCCGCGTTACTTAAAACCTTTGTGTTTTTCTTTCTTTTGCTCTCATTTGCCCCCCCTATCAAATAATCTTCTGGGCCACTATCTAACTCTCTTGTTTTCGTCGCTTTATCTTCTTCACCTTTTCTGCTGTGACCATGCATTTCTCTCCCCTCTTCTCTTGCTTATCCCTCAACATTTCCCCCTCTACAAATTAGTTTTCTCTCTCATTCAGTCTGCGTTCTCCTTTACCCATCTCTCGACCACCTCTTCACCTCTCCTCTTTCCCCTTTCTCTCTGTCCACTGTTCTAGTCCTGGTGGGTCTTATCTCTCTATTTCAACATTTCACCCTCTACAAATAAGTTTTCCTCTTCATTTCGGGTGCTATCCCTCTCGATTCACCTCTCTTCTCTCCCCTTCCTCTCCTCTTTTCTCTCATCCCTCTATCCATCTCTCTTTCTTCCACTCCATTCCTTTCTCCAACCCATTCCTCTTAGCTCTCGCTCCAAGGGGGGACTATCTCAGATCTCCCCCTTCTCCTGTTCTTTCTCCAACCGGCAACCCCCCCCCCCCTGGCTATAAAACCAATCCAGCGGGGATGCGTAGCACAGGCGTAAAGACGATGGAAGAATCATATGCGCGCGCCGTAACATGAATGACAATGGCGTTAGTCCTGTGCGATCACCGTGGAGTCACCATCGCATAACATATCGGTCGTTGTCAAATCAGCAAGTGTTTAAGTAAATTATGCAAAGCGCGTGTGAAAGCAAGGTCAGGGTTGGGGGCGAGGCCTTGCCGGTGCTACGTGGGAAAAGGAGGAATGGAGGAACGCAATTAAATCCCAATCCGTTGGCGCTCCCCATGCAAAAGTTGCGTTTAATAATATAGTACCATGGGTTAGTAATTAACGTACCGTACTGCCGGTTGTAAACATTAGGATTGGTACTTGTCTTTGCAATGGATTATTTTTAATCAAAAAATCCTTCACTCATTTCAAAAAAATAAACACCCTGAGTAAAAGTAAAGTGATTTGAAGGTCTCATTAACCCATTCAAGATGTTATTTTGTGGATGCTGATTGGATATAAAAAATACAAGCGTTTACAATCGCCTTTCTTCAGTGCTTATTGTTGGGATAAATCCCCAAACAGCTGTCTGGAAACCTGGTACTGGTAGGGGGCCAACGGCAATTAGGAATGTTTGATACCAAAAGATCATGTGGTGTGCGCAATTTTTATCTTCCAGTGCATGAGAGTCATGCTTGATTGAACAAGTGTGAAAGGAGATACGTGTGAGCAGCAGTAGAAGCGTGAAGTGTCGTTTTTTGTTAAACAAGTAACAAACAACACTAAAGTTAAAAATATGGGCGATGGGGATTTTCTCTACCGTCAAGTCTTTAATATAGTAAAGTTGTTCGTCTGACGTCTGACGAGATCTTGTTAAGAACACATACACGTGACGTACATGCATCGACGAATCCGGCCTTTGACCCCGAATTTTCATTGATCTACAGCGTGGGTCACGAGTGAAGGGGATATCGCCATGAATTATTAAAGTGATATCAATAGGCTCAGGGAATCATGTCGTCAAAAAAATTAATCCGAGGGTATTGTTGGAAAATATAAAATATGGATCAATTCTGCCGAGTATAACGCCAAGTTGTTTAGGTTAAGTAAAGAAGGGTTTAGAGTCAGTGTTGGAATGGTTTATGTCATATTGAGGTCGCTCGAAGTAAGGAATTTATTAAGCCAGATGATATCGGAATATCGCGTTATTGCGATATTTTTAGGTAGTTCAGCGCATGTACACGAGTATCAAAAAGGGGCCGCGATGCCCATGCTTGCGCGCCGCCGGATCATTCGGACAATTTCACTCAGTTCATGGCAGTCTCATGACGAGTGCGTCATTAGGACAGTTAAATGGTTCGTCATCTCAGATAATGGGTTGCGTTCACAAAAAGTAATGGAAGTACCGCATTGTAAGCAAAAGGCTCTGCGGTCAGATTTGAGACACAGGGGGGGCATGGTATAGGTAAATCCGCCTCACATTGGAAAAATGACGCACCATTCCTGGGGTCGCATAGGAGCCATACAACTGGGACCGGTGTTTATTAAATATATTCAAAAACACCAAATACTGCACTGAGTGAGACAAATGCACATAAGTGCCTGATGTATACTGTTCGTTCAGTAATATTGAAAAAACAAAATTAGGATAACACGCGCGTAAACCCAGAAAGGGGTCTCAGCTGCGAAGGAACGCTTGACAAACGGAAATGAATAACGCATTCTTCAACCGGGCGCTATGAGTCGCCCTTGCAGGCTAGCGGGCCGTTTTGTTTCAAGAAAAATTATTGACGGCGAGTCTATAGCAAATGCGATGTATCATCAAAGGAAAAAGACACATATGGGCAAAAAAAATTGCGGCGGCCAACGGACACTGTCATAGCGTGTATCCCGGCAGCACATGGGCTACTGGTTAGAGGAACTAAACCCAAAAGTTGCTCACTTTTTCTGCTTCCCTCTCCCGCTTTTCCTTCAATCTCTTCCTGTGGGCCAAGCTGAGACTGTAGTAAAACGACTAGTGTTAGGTTACAAAGAGGTGTCTGCAACATTCTTTTGATAATTTTGCTTTGGTACCTACCGTTAAGGGGGGTGAGTTTTAGTATGTGCTATAATTATGACGGGAGTATGCACATCTGGGCCACAAATCTATTGTGGTCAGGTGCTCAGTACAGAGAGGTAATTTATGAATTTAGCACAACTTCAACTTTGTTTCAACAACCACACAATTGATTTTTTCAATCTCAGTACGCATTGTTTGTGGGACATAATTGCTATAGACAGCCCTTAGGAAAAAAAAAAGCAAAAGGGTACCAAAGGCCCCGATGTATACTCGCCACAATCGCTCATCGCGGATGCGGCGATGAATAATTTTACATCACAACACCGGCAGCGCGGATAAAAGGTCACGTATACTGTCCGAGAGACATAAAGTCTCATCTCGAGGGAAGTTGTTGCTGTATTTAGTTTTTATTGAACAAAACCAGGCGGCTGAAGTTGAAAGGTCATTAATGTTTCGTTACTGAAGTTGGGATTTGATTTAGAGGTTCGAAATATACATTAGACCAAGTGGAGTATATCGCTAAAAATCGTACTCACTTGGCCATTATCAATTACATTTTAATCTACCAAACAGGACATCTAACCTTTTACATATAGCTAGAAAACGCTATTATTGTTGGAGTAACTTTCTCAATCCCAACAGAAAGATGTTGGATTGAAGAAATTTTTTGAAGGGAAAGAAAAAAGCACTTGAAAATTTGTAATATTTTAGGGATTTTTTTAGTTTCAAATTGGCCGTTGCCTTCATCTCTTCGTCGCAGACCACAAGTAGGTGTTTGCATGGGAAGAGAAAAGTAGCGTAGTGGATGTGGTTTGTTTACAGAGAGGACTAGTATATTAAGGGCTCATCACCCATTTGCGAGGCTCCCGAGCCGGTAAGTTGCGATTTTGATTTGAAGGCAATGGCCTGGGCTAGGCTTGGCATGCACCTGATGATTTTGATGTGATCACGTATTGTGTATTTGTCGTGATTGTAAAACATAGGCTATACTATGTTCCAAAGTTAGTACCAATACCCATTGACGAAATGTGTTTATGTCAAAAATGTCCTATTTGCTCACACATCACTTACGGGGGCTATCTACACGAGGCGGATGCTATGTGCCAGTGGCTGCAGGTGTATTTAATACATACATAGGAGTATCTTGTTACTGCACAATGCACAGCTCCCACCCAAAAAAGGGGGTATACTATGTTCGGTGTCGGTCTTGAGTCATGGAGGGTGACGTATTAAGTAAGACGCGCAATTCTGATTTGCTTAGCATTTTGCGAACTGTGCTGGCCTTATATTTTCACGTTGCGGGTTGCAATGGACATAAGGCCAGAGTTGTTTGGTTTATAGGGTGCAAAAACCTAAACGCGGCACAGGGGTACGTTCACCCTCAAAACTAGAGATCGAAAAATAATGGGGAGTGCTGGGGGATAGGAAACACGCTTCAACGTGGTTTCTTGCGTTCACACAGTGTGGTTTGTAACGCCTAATAACGCGCGATTCCATTACGCACTGAAGTGCACGCACTTACGCGATCAGTAGATTTGATTTGTCGCAAATCAATCATCCTGTAATGGCATGAAACTGTGCAATCGTGCAGACAGGTGTCCAACGCCCACCCGTTCACAACATGGATCTGGGACGTACCACATTACACTGATGCGGGATCTGTTTTGACCTGTTTGAGATAGCCCCACTTGTATTGTTTTCGGTCTAAAATTTCCTTTGTGAACATGACATCTGGTTGTTTGGAACATTCCGCTCAGTGGTTTTCTAAGCCTGTATGACACGAATTTGACGCAATCGGTTGCAAATTTGACGCGGGGCGTGACACACTACCGATTGTGGGAGTTTAGATAACAGCAGAATCATCCGGACTCAATTGGCGGGAGCGAGGGGTCTCGAGTCAATCAGACTGGACTCGGATCATTGCCGGTGGACTCGGGGAACTCGGGTTCCCCATGGACTCGACCCTCAGGGCCCCATGCAGGACTCGGATTCGTAGCCAGACTCAGACCGGCTGGAATCGGGACTCATTGAACCCCAGTGGACTCTGACAATTCAATCAAAAACACAACAACACCATTTATCTCCCCAATAACTGGCAATACTAGTCGTATTGATATGAGCACCAGAAATACCATGATTGGGTACATGCCTCAATCTTATAAAATATTATAAAATATGCTGGACAAAACTTATAAAATCAAGGAGTGAACATGTAGTAAATAGTCCAAATGCACCAGTCTTCCACTAATTTTGTGATAGGCTCAAAATCAGAAAGTCAAAAGATAAATTGGAACTTGAATAGATGCTGAGTTTATTGTTTACAATTGTACATACAAATCAATGCACGAGCACGCATGATGCAGGGCTCGGTTTACAACGCCAGAGACTTGCGGAAAGAAAAAAAGCGTGTGAAAGGATCGTACTCGCGTGGAGTTTTAATAGCTGATTGAAAAGCCACGGGCTCTCGTTAGCGCTTATTGATAATGCGCATGCGCATAAACAAAATTGGGTTGATGTCAGAAGTGGTCGTGGTGATCGCCGAATTTGATGAGATTAATGCTCCTTCACCGGGGCATGTTGAACTATGTGCCAGTTGGCTATATTTCCTAACCAATTAGAGAATTATCTAATACCATCCCGTATTTTGACGATAAGCTCTGGATATTTCCCGAATGAGATCCAGCAACTGGGAATAGAACGAGCGGATATATTTACGATACTAGTCAAAGTTATATACATTGTTTAATCCATGCCTGTTGATCAAGTAATATAAGAAATGGATATGCCAATGAGAATTTTGAATTCTTGCAAAGTACCATGTTTGGACTATTTTCTTTTGTATTGTTTTACCAATTATTAAGTTCGAATTAATCTTCAAGGATTTTGCATGACTTTTATCATGTAATGCCCAGTTTGAATGATGACCAATTAGTAGTACCTACATTTGTACACGGGTTGGGGACATACATGCAAACATGTAGGCTGCGGAGCTCAGAATAGAATTCAGGTGGGTAAAACAAAATATTTTGCATAAACGCCAAAAATCTTTACGATATCCTTAAAAACAGCCAATCAGAGAAATTTCGCGGCCGCGATATCTCCGAGAGTTGAACAAAATCAACTCTCGCGAAGGCTCAAAAATCCATCGCGCGATAGAAATTTTTTCGCCGAGCAAAAAAAATCGGGGGGGGTCAGTTCCATCGCAGCGGATATCGCGGGCGCGAGTGGAGTATACATCGGGCTTAAGAGAGTATAGTAGCAATGGTGGTTCAATGCAACAAATAAGGACTTTAGCATTATGTACCAGGACGGCGAAGGTAGAACTAAGAAGAGAAATGAGAAAAAGGTAAAGGTTCATTGCAAAATTTGACACTGGGCCAGGGATTTTGGTGCCTACATGCGGGTTCAGGACTAAGTGGATTTTCTGGCCTCACGGTGCTGTAGGGGTTGTTAAGATGTGAGAGGGTTAGGGGAGCTACTTAGTAAGTGTTTCAATAGATGATGTGACCTATGATGTTCACCCATGTGACATTCAGGCATCCTCTGATGATTTCTGGCAGGCCAAAATATGACAGTAGTTCAAATGACAGACCACATATAAAAATTCTGGGTCGTATTACTTGCAGAACCTTTCCTGATGTAAATCGGGTCAGAAATATGCAGCTTGTAGTATTAGCAAGCAGGCTTAATATGAAATGTGGTAGTATTTATTGAAACAAAAGTTACAAAATTTCCCATGCAGGGGCTTTTGCCCATCACTTTTTCAGACTTTCTCTCTTACACCAACACGGGGGATCACAAACATAATCCAAATGTTCACATCATATATACATAGAAAACTAACCAAAAGAAAAACAGTAGTGTTGTAACAAGTGTGTAGGATAGTGGTTAAATCTTTTTTCTCTTCTTCTTAGACAGCCAAGGATTTGTCTCTGGTAAAACAGTAAATTGAAAGTTAAAAGTATGCTTTTTTTGTGTGCTCAACGTGATTAAACTTTGAACTTATACTGTCACCTTGGCATCATAATGAATTCAAGTACCCTTGCTCCAAATACATATCACTTAAATTGGGTACTACATAACATTATTAGCCTAATGTATATAAACCTGACATCATAATTATAATTCAGAATTGCTCTCATTAGCCTGCTATCATTAGCCCTTTCTTGACTCATCTTGAACATTAATTAATCTAATATTGTCTTAAATCTACCCAAAAGCTAGAGCTAAAAATAACCACAGGTAAACTCTGGCTTATGACCATGTGATATCAGCTATTGAGCCTTTCGCCAATTCAAAGGACATTAAAGTATTGACATTGATACTTGTTTGCACAAAACCATACAGAACACTTCAGCAAACACTGAACAAGTGATTAACCTGATTCTTGATAGTCTTTGCACATATTCTTATTGGCAATACTATCTGTCAATGAGAAAAGAATATCGTCTTGGAGAAGGCTACAGCTTGAAACTGCAATACAACTTTGCAGTAATCCAAGGTTCATTGCATTGAGGTTATCCCAGTTACATGTTTTTAAACATTTCAAAATCCTTTATTATTTTAATATGTTGCAGCTTGATTCCTAGCATGAACCCTAACAACCCGTCGTCTGAATCCTTACGACCGTGACGGAATCCTTACTACCCTTAACCTGAATCCTAACTACCCTAGCCTGATCTCCTACCCTTAACCTAAAGTCCTAACGACATAGTCTGAATCTTGTACCAGTAGCATTAATACTTGCTACCCTTAGTCTGAATCCTTACTACCTTAGCTGAGTCCTTACTACCCTTAGCCTGAATAATGGCTACCCTTAGCCTGAATCCTACTACCCTTAGCCTGAATCCGACTACCCTTAGCTGAATTCAACTACCTTAGCCAGAATCCTTACACCCTTAGCCAGAATCCTTCACTACCCTTAGCCTGAATCACTAATTATTAACATGAATCCTAACTACCCTTAACTTAAAAATTAACCAGAATATAGTACGTTGACCTGAATCCTAGCTATCGTGACCTGAATCCTAACCTACCATCAAACTAAAACCGTTTTATCTCTAAAAAACCGTTAGCTTCAACACTTCCAAAAGATGCCACTTCCTGAAAAACTGATTTTAACAGAAATACTGTATTAAGATCACCTTGAACACAGTATTGCCTCCAAATCTACCACTGAACAAGGAAATTTAAAAAAGTGACAATTTCTTGTATTACAGAACTATTGGCTTGCTAATTCCTGATGAGGAATTCCAGTATTCCAGTTTACTGTTTCAAAAAATTGTTTAATCCCACAGACACTTGGAAATACTTATTGACTTGGTTCATCGTACGTTATCGGATTGTGGTAGCCCTTCAATTAGCTTAGATTTGGGCATTAGTTCCGGTCAATGAGAACTTCATAAAGATTCTGCACTAGTTATTACTACTATAATTTTTGCCTCTAATATACTTTTTGCGCTATAATACCAGCTTGTGCAAGTTCCACAAATGTTACAGCTACTACATTCACTACATTGTGCAAACAAAGTCACCTTTAGTGAGAATATGTGTAGCCAAAATGTATACAGTTGAAGAATTGGCAAACCCGCATGTTTTGCAGTGGCAAAAAATTATTGATATATTTGCTAGCCAAACTTGTCCTAATACCATAGTTATAACATTTTTGTGATGCATAACAAGCCTGTTTGTTGAGGTACAGAACACCAAATTATGATTTCACCCTAGCCCAGAAATGACAGCCAAAACCTCTTCAGTGTAGTTAACACCCTAATTGAATTAAATAGTTGCAGTAAGTAAAGTATATTGGAATTAACAGTTGCCAAGTAATACAGAGACTGCAAGCTTATAATACGTCCAGGAGTTTATTTTCTCCTTTTCACTGGGTTTGCCGTTGCTAACAGTTGTGCTGCAGTGTACGCCTCAAATTGCGCATGTTGGATCGTTTGTTACACGCACCCATGATTGGTTGATTTTAAATGAGCTGTTGTTGTGCACTGTTGCTGCTGAGGCGGTGAATTGGCTTGCGTACGGTCGTTGGACTAAAGAAGCAAAATTGAGGAGAAAATAACATATGGATAAAGTATACACAGCCTATTTTTGTGGACTTGATGTTGGGCAACCACGTGGCCTCATGATCCGTAAAAAAATCTGACCTCATTCAGGTTAACATTATTCACACAACAAATAAGTGACTGACTCCCAATTCCAACGCGAATAAGAAAATATTGGTGTGAAATTTGTAAATTCATTTTTGGTCAACATTTTGTGAATAATATGTCACAAAAATGGTACTGTCAAAATTTTTGATCTGCCTGGTGAATAAAATATGGGATTTCTCCCTCATACTCATTTACTGTAAATGGGGAAATTTTCACGAGGGTTTTAATTTCGCAAATTTCACGAATAAAAAAAAAACAACTCAAAAATTAGGACCACTAAAACTGTTTTAAACAAACTTGAGGACTAAGCACTGAGATGGTTGATGGTCAATTGCAATTTAGCACAGCATGAAAAATTGTCCTTGTCTCCATTCGCCGAAAAATTATGCTCGCGAAAATATCCTGTTTACAGTAGTGGTTCTTGCACAGTTTACTGTAGTGCACTGACTTAAAGCAATGGGTTTTTTAATGGAACAGCATACCCTTGATGGGGCATAAAAGCTGTGTCAAAGTTATGACATCACTCTACGGAGGTAGAGAGATGGAGTGTAGCTCCCCTCAATATTGCAGAAAATGCATTTTTTTAAATCATACACACTGGGTAATTCTCTTCACTCACTTGTGTAGTGCACAAATATGGTCACACTGCCCAGAAAAAAATTGCAACGCTTAAAACTAAGATTAGCGTCATTGAAAGGGAAGGAACTATTCAATGGGTTGCACCATATACTGGTACTTTTGTAGATTGAAACACAAACTGCTAATAGTCGTAAATCCAAAGTTTTAAGTCCGGCTTTTGTCCCCGTAAAATGGTGGTGGCCGGATCACCTCCACTCGTAGCAATCGCCCGACCCCCTCCTTCCACTTGCCCGATTCAATGCAAATCCTCCAGCCTCAACCCAACTCGCCTTCTCTCCTCCTCACTCAGGCTTCGAATTAAAACATTTTAGAATTACATGCACGGTGCAGTTAACTTAAAAAATTTACATGCCAATATAAAAGATACATGCACAGGCTAATGTAACATGGATTGGTGCTACTGCTAACATTTTTATTCATATCAGACTGTGGTACATTTAGACTATTGACAGTTGGCTCAATTTTATCATTTCAGCATTCATTGACTTCTATAAAATAAGCTAAAGTGGCATAGTTTATGAATTCACAAAGTTTAAATTTACAATGCACACGTCCTGCAGGAGACAAAGTTCCTGCACCGAGAGAAAGCCTACGTGCACTGGTGCATGTTTGCACCTGGGTAATTCGAAGCCTGCCATCCACTTGCTTTCTTCCGCCAAGTCGTAACATGGTATAACAGTATTATGTAATGTGATGTAGTCTTAAAGTTGGGTGTCCCGATCGACAACTTCCTCTCCCACCTACCCCGCAAAATAAGATTTTGGTAGATCAGAAGAAGTTTCATATTTTTCTCATTACCTTCATTGAAATGTAAGGCCCAGGAATGTTTTCTTACTATAATAACTATGAATAAAACATCGCCAAATGTGATCGACCATCATTAACACCCCTGTCCTGCGGGCAATTTTTTGCACATTTTTGCTTCCATTATCCAAAGGGCCAGACTGATTTAATAACTCAATAATTTACAGTCCAGATGTTTTTTGTGTGTTACCTGAGAAAACTATTGCTTTGAAAAATGGGACTATGATCAGGTCACCCCCCTTTAACCAATCACGTCTAAAATATTTTATAGGTTATACATAAAGTTGAATTTTTACTACTAAAGTTTTTGGTGTCCCTTTTTGGTTTATTTTTCAAAATTCAAATGACAGATCATGAAAACTTACCTGTTTGGGTAACACATTCCTATAGGAAGAACTCCAATAAGTGCATGGCATATGTTATATAGCATTTTTTACATGTCTTTAACAATATTCAAATAGCTCGAACAAAAAAGCCAACAGAATATGCAATGGTTTAAATCAAGAGACAAGTACATGTATTTTTGCAGCTTGTGGCAATATGATTTCCCTCTCAGGCACCAGACATATGAAACATTTAGACAGGGGACGGTTGTTTATCTGATGCCTATTGTGTTTCATATTGTTGTTTTCATCGTCGCTTATGAATTTGAGAGGTCATACTTCCTGTTGTTTGAAATGATTTAGTCTACATCTCATGTCTTTACAGGAGATTTGTGGCTTCTTGCAGTGGAAATCTGATCTAAAGTAAATCTGGTGGGATTACATTTTGGAGTAAAGATATCCAGTATTTTGAGATTTTGTAAGAGTGTGTGTAAAATATGAATGTAAAAAAGTGAAGGAGAATTAATTATGTTACACTCACAGAAACAAGATTGTACTTTTTAGATAGAAATTTCAAGTTGTTCAAGTTGTATGTCAACCTTTTATATAACTGTAGTTAAAAAGTTACTTGAAAGTTGTCAAAATGGTTTGTGTAATCTTTGAGACCCTCTCCTGCAGTCTGTTTGGGAGAAGAGAAAGCCGGGATTCACGTACATATACGAGGTACCATGTTGTACAACGTTTAGACACTCTGCGCTCTCTACAGTTCTTAAGAGGTTCAGTGAATATAATCAGTGCTTAATTAAGGGTTCTTTAGGAATTTTTTGCCCTATAAGCTACATTTTAGCCCAAATTTAGTTCCAAAGCCTGCAAAATTCTCAAAATTGCAGTTTTGAGGCTCTACTGAGAATAACATAATCGTTCCCAAGCCCCCAGTTCGGAAACTCCAAAGTCCTGAGGCAGCATGTGGTAAGGACCGATTCCATCAAGAGGGTTGTTCTTGTTTTGGATCAATCCATGATGCCAAGCAATGGAATAACTTTAACTGTAATAAAACATCGTCAATTACGTACTAGGGAGTAAAAAGGCTCCAAAGTTAAGAACCAAGGGACATTTCATAATCCTGCTAAAAAGTCCCTAAATACTAAGGCCTTGTGGCTAAAATGGGCATTAAAGTGAGGGTTTTCATGTATTGAGAATAGGATTTTTATGGGATTACATGACCCTTGTATTGTTGAGGTGAAAATTTCCCAAAACTGGGCATTGTGGGATGACTCAAACAAACTCGGTTACATTCATAAGATGTTGTAAAGCGCGAGCAGCAGCAACCTGAATGGAAATGTTACATAACTCTGTACAATGTTATATCACTACTTTGATTAACTGCTGTCAGTTAGCCTCCACAGTCCAAATTCATGACCGCAACAGAGCAATAATTCCTATTCTATGCTAGATCCTGAATAGAATACTGAAAAGGTCAATAAACCGGTTGTAATGTTTTTTGTAAATTGCTATGTGAAGAAAAACATGGCACCGCTGCATTAATTTGCCGGATGCCCTTTACATGTACTTATTTCACTCCAATCTACTGCAAAAGTATTGAAAGTGTCATCACATGCTAATGTACGTAATAAACCCTGTGCCAAATTTACTTCAAGTCACGCTTTCCCTCGTTACTGCCCTTTCGGACTCCAGTTAATTTTGGGAAAGTAAGAATCTTAACAGATCAGGCCATTTGCTCCATCTAATGCATTCTGATGTGGGTGGTGTTTTTGGTGCTAATTTTAGCCAGCGAAGGCGTAGACGACAATCAAACGGCTGATCAATTCTGTGTGGGCAGTGTGGACGAACCAGCTATTGCCTTGGAATGACAGTTTTGGTCAAATCACATTCTAATAGAATATTATTGACCAGCAGGGTTTCCAATCAATAGTCTGTACTGAGTTGACTTTTAACAAAATACATAGGTTTGTTCCTTTTATTTGCTTCGATTTTGATGGAAGAAAGTAATGGATGGTCTACTGCATGAAAATTGTTGCTGAATGAGATGCAGTGAGATGTATTATTCCTCCCCATTCTTGAGACCAGTAAAAGCGGTACTGGCAGGTGATTGCAAGCATGGAATGCTGATGGCCTCGACTGTCTAGTGCCTTGGATGAGAGGAGGTGGTGGTAGTGGTAATTGCTGCCACATGTACATTATAATTTATTTGTACTTAAACTTAAAGGTACATTTCTTGATCATCTCAGTAACATTTCTGCTCGAAACTCCACCAAAGTTGAATATTAGATATACCGAGAAACTTCCTTAATCAAAACATGACAATAGACAATAATTTCTCGATATTTGGAATGTGGAATTTAATCAAATTAGTGTTTCTTTCTGAGAGTTTTCCCTGACTCTAGTGAAGCAGAACTATATTTTTATGATTAAAAAGCTATGAAAAGAGATGCACCCTCCCGAAAATTCTGAATCCTGATACGCCCTGACAATCTATTTTGTTTACATTATGGGCAAGAATGACATGGATATATGCAAGTCTAGTTTTTAGATCATAGGTAGAATTAATGTTTCAATTTTTTTATTTAACATTATAAACAATGTAAACAGCAATTTTTAAACTAAGTGTTCTACATAGTCAGAAAGCCTTTGTCATCCTTTGTATAGAAAAAATGTGATTGGGACACAGTTGGGACCTGCTGTGACAAATTTAACATGAAAATTTGTCTTTGCATACATTTCTGGGTAAAACTATAGTGTAATTTTTTTTATTCGTGTCAGTTCATTACAAGTTTTCGACAATTCTATTCGTGTTGAGAGGTTACACATTTATCCAGAAAATCAATGCCATTCTTATGCGGCGTAGATTGAGGCCAACAATCCCGAGTGGCTTTACCTGAAGATCAAATGCCTTTCATAAGATTTACCCGTTCATTGATGTGAACCAGTAACTTATTGATAAACATACGAAACGTGTTGTATGGCATGTATGCATGCAAATACAAATAGGAGAGCTTGTCTTATTGATCGCCACACCCTCTTCAAGCGTAAGTGATGTCGTTTAGATTGAATTAAACGGATGTAGTGGCAAAACCACCAGATATATCATACAGGCGAAGTCATTTAAGTTCATTTAACTTAGCAAATTCTTGCACCTTCTACACATAGACAGGACAACCATGACGATTATAAAACAGTTGCATTTATGAATGACTCAAAAGGGGATTGTGAATTTCAATTATTTTTAATCAGCTATACCAAATGTGGAGCTGTTCCTTCAGAAAAGAACATTTTAAGTATATACTCCACATACTTTCGGTTTAAATTTCAGTTTTAACACATTCCTCCAAATGAAACATACCCTCGACAATATGCATGAGGCGCCATGAATAAACAATCAGAATCTATAAAATTGTGTCCAATCAACAGTTGGCGTAAATTTCTTGTTGACATTGGGGGATAGGGATGAGGAAAATTTATGAATGAAAACAGTGTTTGCTGGCAAAAAGATCTGTTTCTAGCACATGTGCGCATGAAAGCACGCTAAAAAAATTGGCAGTAGAATCTAAAAGTTGTAATTAGAACAAATGCGCGCAAAGCGAACAGAAATTTACCGTTTTTAAACTACTTTAGGGTAAAATATGATGTTATTGTGGTCCAAAAACACCATGATCGTATTGACCATCCCCTCTCATCAAAATTCGGGGTATATACCCCCAACCCACCCCACAGGATGTATGACTATGCCAATTCAAGTCATTGTAAGAGATGTTTTTGTAGTTTATTCCCGGGGGGTTATTATTGGTTTGTAGATGACGAGTGCAGACATACTGGTCACAGAAAATGGCCCCATTACCAATTCAAATTAAAGGTTGGTTAGCAGCGATAATGCGAGCGAAAAACAAAATGTGGAAATGCATTTTTTAAACTGTAATCAGGGATGGGATAAGTGGCAACAATTCCATTATTTATAACTGCTTAATGTAGACATAAACCACCAAATAGTGAAAAAAAAAAAACTGAAGTATTTGATGAAATTATCATACCGTCTCCCGCAAATAGACATACAGCGACGGTGTTTCAAAATCTGCATTCAAACAGCTGATTGTGGTTTACCACAGTACAGAATAACCAAAGATCAATAATGTTTGTGTTGAAGGTCAAAACTGAATGATCATGTGCACAATATCACAACTGAAAATCGTGATAGTTCCACAGAAAAAGGCTTTTTTGATCTCAGAATCGGATTTTGTACGCAACGTATAAAAAATTACAGAATCAGATAAAAAGTACTGCTTTTTCTTAATACAACAACAGATTTCAAGCCAACCAACTTGCAGGTTATGTTCGAATATCCATGCCAGTAACAAAAATTTAAAAATATGAATTTTGATGATTTTTCATGTTCGGATTAGTAATCCACGTCTAATCCCTTTACAGTTAGAAAGCTGTGTAGGCCAACTTTGCCAAGCAACACGCAACACACAATGCATACAAATATGTCAAGAAGTCGTTGATTTTGCCTGTTATTAGACAATTTCATCCTTAAACAAATACAAAGGTAGACTGACTAGCAATTCCAGCCTACAGAGAGAATATGCCTTTGTGCCTTAACACCCCCTACATGTAGTTAGTTAGAGTCTAACTAGCGGCTAGTTGTGGGTTTGGTGACATTAGCACAGGAACTGTTTTGTGCATGTCCAAGAGGGGAGAGGAAATACTTCTGTATATCTAAGGGATGGCCAAAACTTTGGGCTCACAATTAATAAATCTATGATGTTTCATATCCCCTTATTTTAGCAAGTAAGGGGTACAACACTGTAATGCCAATTGAAATCCTATTTCAAAACAGTCTACATCAATGGTGATATCACTAAACCAAGTGCCCTAAAATCAGCTTCAGGTGACTGCCATTTGGCTACTTGGCCGCGGTTTCCCCTTCAAAAGCCCCAGCTGAGCACGTATCAAGTTGGTGATTTTTTAGAGAATTGATGATGCATGGTAAAGAAAATTGTTTCATGGTGTTCTCCTCTGCAAGAATTGCAAAACCAGTGGTTGAGCCAATTGTGACATGATTAAATAAGATCTCCAAGGGAGAGTTTGTTTGTATAATTACCTGTTACCGAAACCGCAAATTGTCATGTTTTTTGTTTTCTAAACTGCCCAATTTCTAAGTATAGAACAAGTCTGTAAGACATCCCAATCGCAAAGTAATATTAGGCACACATACAAGCTGACCAGCCATAGGTTCATATGATGTAGATATCAAAGGTCACCAAAACACTTTTGGAATATTTGGCATCTGTTTTGATTAAAATTACTCACTAAGTGCTTCCCATGGTCATAAACTCTTAAAACAAAACCAAACCCTACTTACTGTATGGTGTTAAGTTTAAACACAGTTATTTTCATTTAATAATACATGAAACTTTTCAAAATGAAACTTTTGTAAATATCTTTAAGCATAGCAGTGTACAACAAAAAACGAGCCTAATTCAGGGTATGGTATCGTTCATATATAAAACTAACTCATTTTAAAGCATAATTATACTAAAACTTGTTTAGACACTATCTGTGATTTGATAAATCAGAAAATCGAAAAAATCAGTCAAAAATCAGATTTTGATGTTTGTAACAATTATAGGTATCCTAACTTAACCTGCACATGATAGGCAAAAAGCACCTAATATGGACAAAATCGGAAAATTTTAGTCATTATTGTCCGGTTCGACACTTACTACAACACTTAATGGATGGAGATCCGTATCTTTGAAAACTGCCGTTTGCTTCCTTTTCTGTTAATTCTTCAGTTTGAAAAGGTAACTTATGAGAATGTCAGAGACTTATTCTATTCACTTAGAACAATTCAAATATTTTTACCTTCGGGATAATAAATCACTAGATAGTGTCTGTTAGGGTTGTGTTTTTAAACAATTTACACAAATTATTCATCATTTCGGGTGCAATAAAACCAAAATATAAAATTTAATTTTTTAGTTTTTTTGTGTGTTTTTTAACCAAGCTTAACATTTTGGAAGGTCATACAACATGTGCATGATATCATAGTGGGCAAGTAGTGTTCGGACCCCCAACCTTTTTACTGAAAACAATTTATAATGAAAATTTCGGGAACCCCCACCCTTTTACCCATTCGCAAGAATAGTTTGATTACCAGTAATGGTATAACAGTCACATAAGTTCCATCACAGAATTGCATGTGCTCTGTATAATATAAGTGACAATTATCTATATTAATTTATGTATTATTTTTTGTAGGCCAGATATCCAAATAAGCACACAGAGGTACACGAAATGAACGGTGAACAAAATGTTGTGTTATGCGTTACAATATCCATGTAAAAATCAGTAAGGGCTAACCTAGGCAGTCAAGGCTCGGTCTCAGACTGGCATGACTGGGCATGACGCAATTGGTACATGATCAGCTCCAATGATCAAAGGAATTTTCAGACCCAATATCAGCTTTTCTGTCTTCCTCAATCTCATCTGCATCAAATCCCTCAATGTTGCATTCAGAATATGAATCTTCTCGCTTTAACAATCAACGCGATCAAATCCCATTGTTTTCGAATGGCGCCGCCATTTTAGACTGAGACTGCTAAAAATCATCAGGCAGGGTTTCGATCGTGCGATCATTACGAAAGCTATTTTCATTCACAAAACAAGGGAAAAGACCCAAGCTATTTTTTAGTAAATAACGAGGACCAATCACCGATAAAACAATGATCTAAAATTGATGCTGATTGGAGCTCCCTCCCACCCGATGAGATAACATGCTTCATGAGCTCATGTGAGAATGTGGGCAAATCAAGCGAGCTGGCCAGGAAGCGAGATAGACACATTAGTGAGAAGGCGAAGTAAGTTGTTTATTTAGTATTACGTTCAATGTTTAAAGGAATTTTACGGCCACCCTTTATATTTCGTCTCCACGCTTATACAAGTCCACCCTTTTTAGTGGAAAAATGTCAGCCCCACCCTTTTGCCGATATTCACCATGGAATACAAGTCTCCCCTTCCCATATATGCCATAATTTTCTCTATTCTTAGAAAGACCATCACCAACATACCTCTCTCTGGAATTTCTTTTTTGGTGTGTTTTTTGGTGATTGATAGTTGCAATAAAAAACAATATTAAAAAATATGCCTTTTTTTTAAGGAAAATGACATCTTTATTTTTGATGGAAGGATTATTGTGTGTATTATAATGGCCCTGATGTGCACAGCATAGACTACTGGGACACTCATTATATTCCAGCACTGTAAAACAAACTACTGACTTGCGCTCTTAGCATCCTCATGGAAAGACTAGCAAAAAAATATTTGAGAAAAAAATAGGGCTTCTAGCAGGGGTGTTAGGACACATGCAACTAACAGCAACAGAACGACATAACTTCCGGCGTAACCTGGGTTCTAGTCTTTTTCAAGACTTAATGGTAGGGGGTGCTCCTATTACTGGCGGGGAGCTCGCGCTGCGCACGGGCCCCCGCTAGATGAGTAACCGACTAGATGGAGATAACCGTAGATGAGTATAATGTTTGAGAAGGGACTGTATTCACATTAATTAGCGCCAAGGGCACTTAAGCAGTCATTAAGCATGGCAAGTTACCCGATAAGGACCCCCCTGGATGACATTCTTGACGCCAAAAGGGACCCCTCGGAAAAGTGACCACTAAACTAGTACAGCGAAACTCTTCCACCCATACCAAAACTCAATCCATAGGTCCAAGCACGGCGAAGTTACCCAATATGACCCCTGGAGGACCTGTGACCCCCCACATGACCCCTCAACAATTGACCAACAAACCTCGATTTGGAGCTCTACCCCATACCAAAATTCCATCCGTATGTTAAAAGACTCGAACGCATATGCCCGTACAAACCAAAACTACAAACTGACAAAGTTGGTTTTTTTTAGTAATATATATTTTTACAAAACCATTATACCTGTTCTTATAGAATGAAAGGCAAACTGTGCATTATGGGAAGGGCTTCATAGCTTGCCATTTCTAGAAACTAGCAACAAGGGCAGATCTAGATGTGAAGCAAACTGGTGCATTATGGGAAGGGCTTCATAGCTGCCCATTCCTAAGAAACTACATGCAGATCTAGATGTGGAAGGCAAAACTGGTGCAATTATGGGAAGGGCTTCATAGCTGCCATTCAGAAACTAACTACGGGCAAGATCTAGATGTTATTACAACAGGGAAATTTTTATGAGTGCTATAGAGTGGGAAAGTGTGTTACATAACATGTTATAGCTGCCAGTATTCCAATAATATTATATAAATATAATACCAATGCGCTGGTCCACTGCTGGATAAATGATACGGTTTTTCCCCTCACCAATATAACAGGAGAGGTTACCCTTATATGATGCTATCATCATTGATCAAGTACCAGAGCTGACATTTTCTACTTCTGCAGAGTCAACTTAAAATGGTAGCTGCTCCTTCAAACAATCCCAATCATGCATTTCCAGTATAGGCCTATTTTTTGCACCATAATTCAGTGTTATAATTATAAACATCTGTCAACATCTGCAATTTCCCTTGTTCCGCCCATTCTTGATTAATGATAATAAAGAAGAAAACGCAATATGGATTGTGGTCCTCAGTTTAGGTTAATAATTAGTCTTGCACTACGGTGTTGTACTGCATTTATGCACGCATTCTGTCAAATTTGCAAATATATGTGTTGTGTTGTGTTCAAAAGGTTATTTTTTTTACTATTGTGATGAACAGTTCTATTTTGTCATAATTTAAGAAGCCATAAGTGGATTATATATAACCGTGAGTTAAAAAATAGGTTTATCGTCAGTCTCTATTTTTTAGGCTGCTTTCTAAAATAATTGTCTATATTTTCCAAATTAAAGCTGCAAATTTTGAACTCAATTTTAAAAAATTCCTAGTCTAGGAATGGCTAGCTTGTGACAAATTTGACATACCTCTGTGAAAATCAACCCAACCCACTGGAGGTCTTCACTTGTTCTGTGAAATCGTGATTAATGTTTTTGTGTGCTCCCTTTAGCAAATTAACACCATCGTAAAGGGCAGCCATATCGTGTTGGGTTTGGCTAAATTCCTCCCACTCCTTTAAATCTTTGATTGCTTTCTATCTCCAAATACACAAGTATTTTGTTTTGCTTTTCATTGCACTCAGTGTGAAAAATTGTTCGTAGCATCCAGCCCATTTTGTAAATGCAACATTAATCCGATTTGCAATTGCAATTGTTGGATTTGCGTATGGTTAGATTAAAAAGAAGAAACATCTTGAAATATTTATCAAGCCTAAAACATTTTTTTGGATTTAAAATTAATTTTGTTTTTCTTTCTCTGAAATTTGCTATTACAAACTTGTTCCAGGTTTCATTTTAAATAGGTTTACAAATTAATCAAAGAAAATTGCCAACACAAATGTTTTAGCAAATTTCAACACTATTCTTCAACCTTCATACTTTAATTCCATTCATTTGGAGCACATGATCTCCAGTTATTTACTAGATAAAAATCTTTTTACATAATTACCACTCCGATTTATAGCACTCGCATATATACTTGTTTGTGTGCTTGCATGCAAACACACATTCATGGACACACACACCCCGCACTTGCCTGCACCCTACCACATCTCGCGCACACACACACACCAAGCGTTGCATGCACACCTATCCACATCTCCTGCACACACACACACACCCCCACAGCACTTGCATGCTCCACCTATCCACATCTCCTGCA
The DNA here is from genome assembly GCA_023653785.1 of Ophioderma brevispina. NCBI lineage: Eukaryota > Metazoa > Echinodermata > Ophiuroidea > Amphilepidida > Ophiodermatidae > Ophioderma > Ophioderma brevispina. The sequence goes on from JAMKCH010085092.1 coordinate 28,726, forward strand.
CACACACACACACACACAGCACTTGCATGCACACCTATCCACATCCTCCTGCCACACAACACACACTCACTTGCATGCACAACCCTATCCACATCTCCTGCACACCACACCCACAGCACTGCAATGCACACCTATCCACATCTCCTACACACACACACACTGTCAGTAATTTAGTGTGTATAATTTCAGCTAGATCATTGTAAATATACACAGTGGGAGCATCATCCATTGTGTGTTTGGGGGGGCGTGTATTTGTGTTTGTTGTTCAACATGGCTAAAAGGAAAGCAATATTGATAAAAGCAAAACTGAGATACTGAATGACAATCTTTCACAAAGTTAAGATAGTATTGATATAAACCTTTTTTAAATACATTAATTTCACCCCAAAAAAAGCAGTGTTCTGACAAGCTCGGGCTTGGGTAGCATTTTGATTCTATTGAGATATTGATATCAGAGTTTTAGTATGAGTATTTCTGCTAATTCAGATACCATTTGATTCCTATTCATACTTCTGCTCATTAAATAGTTTCCTCCTCATTGTGTTTTAAAGATGGAGATCTTAAACCAAGATAAACTTAAGTGCTTGTTTCCGTTTATGTCTAATTGTGTTCTCTACTTGAGTATGAGAGCCTGGCCTTGTACATACGCCCCATCAAAGTACCGTGGAAACAAACATAGGGTTCGTATGGTAGAAGCAATAATGCTTCTTGCAAAGCCCTATTCAATACTGTGCTAATATTGATGGTTAAAACCATTAAAACGGCTATTTTTTGTTTTATCGTGGAAATTGAAGGGATTTGAGAGCTCAAATTTCAGGACGACAATGAGAAAAATACGGCCTTTATCATCTGATATCAAAAATCGATACTACTCCGAGTAAATCAGGGTGTTCCCAAGACGATCATAACCGCACCTTATAAAATTGATGTTGTTTCTTTAAGTGTACATTTTGACTCATAACATATATTTTGCTAACATTATTTTGCTAACAATAATTTGTTTTTACCCTTTAATCTTTGATTTTCACAATTTAGTCCCCTCCATACAGTATAAAGAGAACATACAGAGAGCAAGACACTCATTGTAGCAAATTCCATAATGCATACTACCCAAGGGCATCACCTTATATACTACCCAGATCACCAATGGCAACTTAAATTAAGTTTTATTATATAACCCTGCGCAGAGAAATCAATTCAACGATAAAGAACAAAGTGGTACTTGAGTGGATTTGACTCACAAACTTGAACACCAACTCACTTAAACCAACCAAATCACCATAAAACTGCGGGCTAACTTATAACAGCATGCTTATGCCTTGAACAAGGGTTCACACAGCACGGGTTATACTCAGGGCTGGTTACCCATTTTGCAGTTTTTATTATTACTCTCTATTATTGCAGCTGCTCAACTGTAACATGATGGTCGTGTACAACATCTGATTTGTTAGTGTCTCGTGCACACGGATCCGCGTCATCCCCCACTGGCAATTTGCCAACCGGCCCTCGCTCCTTTAAAATTAGTGGCATTTCATTCCGATTTCTGTCACACCACACTTGTCACGCATACCACACCATTCACAAGCAGCACGCCCATGTGCCGACTTGATTACGTGACCTTTTAATTATACCATTGATTTTTTGCCCCTCTTATAGCATACTAACCATGTCTCATTGATTGTTTGTATATTTGATGGCTCCTTGCATCAACCTCGGCAGCCACCTTTTTTTATGGAGCCTGCAGACGTCTTTTACAGGGGAACCAAATATTCTCCATGGAAAAAAAATCTGTATTGAACAAATCGTTATTGATTTGGACACAACCCTGTTTTTGTTCAAAATTTCCTTTTGCACTTAGACAATAATTGATCTCAGTCGAGTGCTCTGGGGCCATTTCGGAAATACCGGCAGTGTTAGTCATTCATGAACACTTGCACCGTTAAGAGATGAGCCACGTAGGTACATGTAATATTACACACGTCCAACCTATGTGTCATTAAATTGCCAGTTTGTCAACCTGGTTTTGGAACTGTTTAAAGTGATAATCGCTTTCCTTGTCTTTCATCTCCTCCCCATTTTAACATGCTCAAAATTACATTTTTTGTGAACTTACACTTCATGTGTAAGAATCGATCCTCTGTCTGAATCAGTGAGTGGTTACATACCTTTGTACTCCACAGATTCTTCAGCTCCAGAGTGTGGTTTCATTGAAAGGTGAATTCATTAGCTTGCAGTGGCATATGCCAAATTTTGAAAATGGGAGTCCCAGTTTTTACACTATCCCCAAGTCCAGTGTGCATTATCCGCATGGCCGAAAGGGTGTTCTCCAACCATGACCATAGAGATTTGGTGCCTCAACTTTGGGTCTCATTTTCTGATTAGTTTGAATCAACACCCCCATTTTTCTTGTCCTTTTGGTATAGTAATGGCCTTGATACTTTATATTCAAATTTTCTAAAATTTGTTGGAAACCTTCTTCCAATTTCCTATCTTCATCTGACACTAAAATTTTTCAAATGATTTGTAAAATTAGTCCAATTTCTTCAACTTAAGTCAACATTGTTCTAAATACTTTCCTACAAAGGTTAACAAATGAAAAACGGAAAAAATGGCACATTTATGTTAAAATTGGCTCCGAAATCTGCATCGCTGGTACAGCTACGGGTCCTCCAGTTTGGGGCAAAATTGGTAATAGATTATGGGTCCTTCCTTAACTTCCCCCCCCCCCCCCACCATCTCTATGTCTTTGTAAGGCAACTGGCAACACACATTGGGCAAAACTCTTCAATATTCCCAAGTGGTCGCAACAGCGGGCCAGACTTATCATAATTTCCTAATTCCTCCCCTATGATGACCGGGTACTCAGTGCAAGTAGTGGAACGAGCCCATTGATATGGTCCTAGGGACAGCCATAATCTCAACCCTCATTTGTGTGCACCGGTAGTGGAACATGACTATTACATTACTTACAACAACAGAACCCAAGGATCACTAGTACCATCTTTGGTAAACACACTATAGTTAGATAAGTTAAAGGCTGTGCCGCTGAGATATCTTCAACCCTATTCCCAAGGCACAACCTATCAAATTTGGATTTTGTTAACCCCCCCCCAAAAAAAAATCATAGAATAACTTCATTCCCATATATTTTTTTGCAAAAACCTACTTTGGGCGGGAAAAAAATAAGGGGCATGGGTTTAACAGCAATATCCTGTTGTGAGTTACATACAGTTGTATACACAGAAACACCTGAAGTTGTAAACCAAATGACCAATCCAATCATGTGAAAATTGGTTTGTGAGTTTTCAATTGAAACACAAGAATGACATGCTTTAATTTTAATGTAGTGAAAAATTTGAAAGGGTTAAAAAAAAAAAAAAAAAAAAAAAAACACATTTAAAAAAAGTAAACAGTGGTTTGTCTATCCAGCAAAAAATTGAGTGACCATATACTGCATCTACCCCACCACATTTGCTCAGCAGGAAAACATTGATATAAAGTTTAAAAGTGAAACTCTCTTAAAAGGCACAACGTGAGGTGACAACTGGGCATCTTTTAGTTTTAACAACTAAAAATGTAAAATTAGTCAAGGCCACCCTTAAAGAATTTATCTCTCAAGCAAGCAGCCTATTTGATGACCCATCAAACCTCTTCAGTATGACCAATTGAAAAATTGCCGTATTCAAGTTAGAAGGTGCAGTTCCGATTGTCTTTGGGACCCCTGATTTACCTGGAAGTAGTATTTTGATATCAGATGAAAGGGGCCATAGTTTTCTCATTGTCATCCTGAATTTGAGCCCTCAAAATATATTTCATTTCCAAGATCTAACAAAAAACTTGCAAAAATATAAACAATTTAAACAATAAAACATGTTATTATTTGCAAAACATAGATATGCTCGTTAAATTATCTTAATGCTGCCATATGGCTAACTTTAACATTTACGATTTGTATTTTAGTTTTAATATATAAATAATATTATTAACATGATAGTTTGAAATACCGTATTATTATAATGTCTAAAATTATCTGAGTTCTATTTGAGTCCCGGGATGTATGTTTTGTTGTGTTTGTGTGTGTGGCCATGTTGTATGTGTTTTGTCTTGTAATTGTTCTTAGTAATTGTAATTTAGTAATGAATAGGGGTGGTGCAACGTTTTTCAGGTTTTGTGCCTATGTTGCATTGCATCCTCATCCTTTACTGTGTTTGCTTGGTTAATTTTATATATGAATGTTTGATATTTTTGTGAAAGAAACGAGAAAAACGAAACGAATTAATGAAACGGCCATTTTAATGGTAACCATCAATATTCGGGGCTTTACAATAAGGACAATTTATTTTGTGGGCTTTCTACCATCAAACAAACCACAAGTTGTTTCCCCCAGTACTGAGGGGCATTATGTGCAAATGCCAGGCTTTCATAACAAGTAGAAAACACAAGATTTTAAGAAAGTAAATTTCAGTCAGTATTCTCCTGAGGTCCTACATGGCCTAAAAAGTTTTAAAATCTCTAATATGTTAATTTTTCTTCTGTCACCTGCAGCTCTCCTTCTCACCACCTGCGGCGATGTTTGGGCATGCCAAGGTACTCAACCTGCGGATTTCCATCATTAGCATCTGCCTAGGATTTACTGGGCTCTGCATCTTGGTGGGATTCGTCTGGATAGTCTCTGCCTGTTTATGCTAGCAGAGGTGGTATATGGAAAATTTGTTAAAGGTGTGTGACCAAGCGTACAATTTCTTATGAGTTCGGATATTTCTCAAAATGTCAGGCTTTTCTGAAGTTTGATTGATATGAAAAATTTGTCAAGGAATTAAACATTCCATCGATAGTTTTGTGAATGCGAAAGAAGTGATCTGGTATTAAAAAATAGGCAAATTTAAATATTTTAAATCAGCATTAGAAGCAGAAGCTTCTGTGTGATACAATACCACAATGCATCGTGCATACTGCCCAGCACTACACATAAACAAATAATGGCATCAGTCATTCAATTTGTTAAACAAATTTCCTGATGTCATCCATTGCCCTTTGGTATAAATAGTGTAGTCCTAGTATCATTCACGAAAAATTTGCCGGAAGTATTTTTTTTTTAAATGATCAAACAAGCCAAAGTAGTAATTGATGATGTACACTTAACCTTAAAATGTTAAGTAATTTCCGTTTCTGTTTGTTGGGGGGATTTATAAAAAAAAAAAAGGAGTGCATATTTAAAGGGCTTATCATTAATCCCACAACCTCGTTACCCCGGACTTATCAAACAAGTTAGGTGCGGGATTCATTAGCCTTGGCCTGATTGCTATTAGCCTCGTCCCCAGATCAGAACCCCAGATTTTACCGAAGTGGTCAAAAATGTTGGTTGTTGGAAGAAAGTAAGTTACTATGTTTGGAGGATTGCTAGCAAAATCCGGCTTATGAAATGGCCTGTTATGGAGGACGTATGTATGAAGGATGTATTATGGAGTGTGTGTATGGACACAAAAAAAGGTTAAAATTTGCCATAACTTTTTTCCAGATGCGCTAGAGTACCCAAACTTAGAAAAATTGTAGGGGGAACCCAAAGCCCTTAATAATATGTATCCATTCCCCCATGGTCTTCCCTGGGTCTGACAGGGGGGTGGGAAAGTCAAAAAGTCAAAATTCACCAAAAAGGTAAACATTTGCCATACTTTTTTTTCCAGATGAGCTAGAGTAACTAAACTTAGGAATATGGTAGAAGGGCACAAGCCCCTCCCAACCATGTAATCCATTCCGCCAGGGGTCCCCCTAGGTCGGACAGGGGGTGGGGGGGTGGGGAAGGAAATGTCAAAAAGTCAACATTTAACAAAAAGGTAAACAGTTGCCATAACTTTTTTTCCAGATCAGGCTAGAGTAACTAATTAGATATCTTGTAGAAGGGCACAATCCACTACTAACCATGTAAGCCATTCCCCCAGGTCCTCCCCGGGTCTGACAGGGGGTGGGGAAATGTCAAAAAAGTCAAAATTTCACCAAAACAACATGTCACCAAAAGGTAAACATTTTGCCATAACTTTTTTTCAAGATGAGCTAGAGTACCCACTTAGATATCTTGTAGGATGGCACAACAGCCCCACTAACCCTTCATCCATTCCCCCAGGTCCTCCCCTGGGTCTGCAACAGGGGGTGGGGAAATGTCAAAAATTCAACTTTCACCAAAAGGTACACATTTTGCCATCTTTTTTTTCCAGATCATCAGAGTACCTAAACATTGATATATTTAAAGAAGCACAATCCCCACTACCATGTAATCCATTCCCCCAGGGTCCTCCCCTGGGTCCTGACAGGGGGTTGGTAATGTCCAAAAAGTCACATTTCTCCAAACACATTTCACCAAAAGGTAAACCTTTTTTTAAATTTCCATAACTTTTTTTCAAGATGACTAGAGAGTCAAACTTAGTATGTTTTAGGGAGGTGACAACCCCCTACTAACCATGTATTCATTTCCCCCAGGGTCCTCCCTCGGGTCTGACAGAGGGTGGGGACATGTAAAAACGAGAAACATTTCAGAAAAAAGTAAACATTTTGTCCATAATGCTTTGTTATCCAGATGAGCTAGATGTAGTCAAACTTAATAAGATTGTAGGAAGGGACAGCCCCTACTAACCATGTCAATTCATTCTCCCAGGGTCCTCCCCTGGGTCTGCCAGGGGGTGGGGAAATGTTCAAAAGGTCAACATTTCCCCCAAGAGTTAAGAGTAGTCCAAATCAATATAATTTTAGTCTATAGACTGAAAGTGTTTAGACCTATGCCTTTCATAAGCTCCTAGGCGACCGTCTAACTGCCCGATATGGAGTTTTGTTGAGGTTTGGGTCCAACAGTCCACTTAGCTTCAAGTGCCTTCCATGCAGGCAGATTGGCTTATGGACTTTTTTGGTCTCCACCTTCTTGCGTCAAGTATAGACTATACATACACAATGTACACCCTTATATTATTCAACGCCCCAGAGCTGCACATACCCTAGGGAGAAAAAGCAATCCGTCCATACCGCCATTGGCGGTTTACAGATTTTTCTCATATACCCTGTGAAATCTTGGTGCTAAAAGATGTTTGGTTTGGATGTTATAAGCAAAATGTGACCCATTTTGGTCAAGCAATATTAATTTGTGATTTTCTTGAAACAATTTCCAATAATTAAAAGTAGATTTTATGATTCTAGGACCTTCTGTTTTCATCTTGATTAAATGACCTTGGCCACAAAACCCCATCTACAAAGTTTTGCACCAATATTTCAATCCGTTTTGATGTGAGATCTAAAAATATGATTTTTTAAGACCATAGGGTACTGTGTAAAACTGCTTTATACAGTTTTGCTAGTATTGAGGTTTGTTGGAATTATTTCCCATTGAAAACATAAATGCACTCAAAATATTATCTTTGATTGCAATTTATCCTCATAAATACAAAAATGACCCTTGAAGAGTTTCCTGAATGAGTCAGTTCACTTTTAGAAATCTCCATTGATTTTAAGAAAATTGAACCCTTCCCCCAAATGGTTTTAAAATGACTGTGACACCAAGCCTACTTGGTGCTGAACAACTGCAAAAGCCTCAAGTGCAATATGCGCAGAGGCTCACATGCAGATGGTGAAGGGTATCTAGTGTCGCTATGCAAACAGCTTAATCTGCCAGGATGATGCATCAGTTACTCAAGACAAATCCATTTTCCAAAATGTATACATGTGTGTACGTGTGTATTTTCTGTTTGTGGTGCGGTGGGTATATTATGACTCCCCAGTTGGAGTAATTAGTTGTCCTACATAAGGCAGGTGAATCATTGAGAGAATTCTAGGAAATAGTTGTGATGTAGGCATATTTAGTTAAAGCCACAATCAGTCAGTTATTTTGTAATTGTCTGATTTTGCTCTTAGCTTAATTATTAACTATAAACCCTAACCCAGGGTACAGCTAAACACTAACCATAGCACTCAAGTTGTGGTAAACCTAATCCTTATTCTTAAAACCTGCACTGAACCAGTGTACGGTTACCGACAGCACTTGGACAAAAAAGCATCCGGACTAATTTTCTATCCATGTATATGATCAGTATTTTTGTTTGATAACATTAAAATACCTCAGCCAAATTTGCCGCTTCCACAAAAATACAATTAATGCACCATATATCATCCGTAATCAAGTTACCCGGGTAATGCTTTTAATCCAGATAAAGCAGTTGAGAGGGTCGCCGAGTGCCAAATTGTGTAAACACGTATTTCAGTACGGAATAAATCGCAATCTCATCATAGAAAAACGTTTTACACAATTTGGCACTCGCCAGTGGAGTGAATATCCCAAACACCCAGGGAAACGACAAGTCACTACGGTCGCCGCCATATTATGCCATTTTTTTGTAGATCCCTCTTTAATTGCAGCACCCTGTAATTATGCCGAAGGCGTACAAGAACTCAACAAACACAGGGATTTCCTTCATTCTGTTACTCCATAAGCTTCCGTAGAAGTCAGAAATTATTTAAAGAAGCAGCACTGGAATTTATCACTTTGACTTCAGTGATTAAAGTAATGGTGAAATTTTGGGAAAAAGAAAAAAAGACTCAATCAAAATTGGCGCAGTGATTAAATTTGGGCAAAAAAATCTCTTTTAGTGGCTTTAATAGTTTAATTACAATCACTTTGGTAGAATTCAGGTTCCCTCATCCCATAAATTTAACACACTACAGCAAATCATGGATCTACAGTAAATACGTGCATCCATGTCTGACACATCCAAGGAATTCTGAGTCAGTCTGTGTGGTAATGTTATAATGTGGGTGAAAGTAAGCTGGGGTGTATAAGGATGAGAATATAAACAATCTCTCTCCCTGCAACACCAGTACAGAAAGAGCAGAGTCGATGTGCATCAAGCATGGACTCTTAGCTGGTTGTCGGTTATCTCGAAAATTGATACAGATAATAGGTAAATCGTTATTGTCCCCACCAACGAGTTCAAAATGGGGCTAAAAAATGAGCAGCGTCCATGTGTATGTGTGTCAGTTAGTTTGTTTGTTCCTCTATGATATAAATGTTAACCCTGGAAAATTTGGCCATATCTTGTTCTTCTAGATGAGCTAGAGTAGCCATACTGAAGTATATTGTAGGAGGACACAAGCCCCAACTAACCATGTAATTCATTGCCCCAGGATCCTCCCTCTTTCAAAGGGTGAGGAAATGTCAAAAAAGTTAATATTGCACAAAAAAGGTCAGTATTTGATCATATCTTTTTTCTAGATGAGCTAGAGTAGCCAAACTTGAGTATAATGTAGGAGGGGCACAAGCCCTACAATTCAATGTAATTCATCCCCCGGGGTCTTTCTCTGGGTTTGTCAAGGGGTAGGGAAATATCAAAAAGGTCTATATTACACAAAAGGTTGTAATTCATTCCCTCTAGGTCTGAAAGGAGGTGAAGGAAGGTCAAAAGTTAACATTTGGCCATCTTGGTGGGTGCTGACATTTTACCCTTGGTGTTTGTCCTTTTTAGAGTTTTTATTGTGATGGAGTTCATCCATGAGTTATGTTTTATTTTTGGTGAGTTATGGAGTTCATTTACCAGTTATGTTTTTAGAGTTATTTTTGGTGAGTTGTAAATGGAGTTTAATCAATGAGTTATGTTTTTAGAGTTATTTTTGGTGACTTATGGCTTGTGGATAATTTATGCAAAAAAATGGAGCAAATTGATTTTGCTGGATGGAAGAACATTGCATGGTTTAAGTAGGATGGTCCAGCAGTCCGGGTTTAAGGGTTGGCCAGAATTAAGGGGGTGGTCTGGTGTAGTTTAAGTTGTCACTTCTTAGACAGTAAATGATGTGTTAATCTCTCAATACATATGTATGTGTATGGTTATAAAAGACAAAATGCTTAGATCCCATCCACTCAGGTTGAAGAAGGCAATTTTGAAAATGTAGTTATTACCTTTATAATCAACTTGCACAATAGTCAAGCTTACTATATTGCAAAAATCCCCACATCCTAACCTATTCAGTTGCAAACTTATGACAAATTTCTTACATATTTTATTGTTTTTAGTTCCCTATTTTGACCTGTATGTCGATTTCATAAGTCTGCCTTTAGCAGGCCGTGTTACATATGGTACTGTGTTAGCATTGCTGCAGCACTTTAGCTAATATTATTTGTTGCAGTCCAGTAGGTTTTGCCATGCAAGTGGTTTAATTATTAGTGTGAATAACTTGGGCATTGGGGAATATTAAAATAAACACCTGTCCATAAATCACGGTTGAGTAAGGTGGTAGGCTACTTCATAGAGCCTTTCTAGGTGGATGTATTTTAAGCTTTTTTAGCATTCATGCTGTAAAATAAGTGAAATCTGTCATGTATGACAGGTTTTTAATCATGAAAGTGCATTTAAGTTCTGTGGTGTTAGTTTTCCTGGAACGTACATGCTCTCAATTGTCATGGTGATTTGGGTAATAGCTGTGAAAATGGCTAATGCAATATTAATTCACTGAAGGGGAGCCTGTTATGTAATCCACACCAAAATTTGTGTTGTCAGTGCTGACATTTTTTTAGAAAGCCGTGAAAACAGGATCCATCTACCTCCCTATCCATTTACTCCTCTGCCCATTTAATTATCCATCTCCCGACCTGCCTACTTCCTTAACACTCCTGAAGTGTAATTTAATTACATCAGAATGATCTATTCACCCATTTATGTAACTATTCCTCCATCTCCCAGTGAAATCTGTATGTACTCTAACATTACATCAATGTGTTTAGTCTGATTTCTGTGGCCCATGATACACTTCAACATGTCACTGCTGTTTGGGTATGGTCCCATAGGTCCCATGCTTGCAGAGTGCCTGATACATCCCAGGGAAACATCCAGGTCATGATGCATGGAATCTGAACTGCCTCTACAACAGAAAATCCTACTCGCAGCAATACCTTAAACAACCAGCATTTAATGTTCATTCCTCTCTGATGTAGGGAAAAGCTTTCTAAGGACAAACCTGAGCAAGCGTATCCATTTTCTTGCAGCATATGCCCTGCTGCCTACAGAAATGACACAAAATGGATTTCCATGTGTAGTTGTAGAGTTCAGGCATATAGCTTGTTCTGTTCTGAAAAGGTCTTGTAATATCTGTACGTTTATAGAAAAGTCCACTGCGTATCACAGAATCGACATACACGGGGCTTTGTATGACATGCTTGATGTATGTATTTATAAAAAGGTGTGCGTACACACAGTTCTTATTTTACTAGGGAGATTTAAACAAAAAATAATTACTGCCTATTTAGAAATGATCTAACTGTAAAGTTCACTGATATTAGATAAAAATCCCATTTGCGATGTAATCCAGGATTCATATTAAATGTAACGAGATAGTGCCTGTTGGCCAGACACTGGACATATTGACTAGCCTAAGTCAGTGCAATAACACACCAGTGCTGGCTCAGTTTCATATTAGGTTTCTCCAGGAAACACTTTTTCCCTAGATACCTCTTGTTTATTTGGATATTATTAGTACATGCTTGTGCATGTAAGAGTGGATTAGTTACAAAGGGGTCAAGCCAAAAAATGTGTCGGAGAAAAGAAACCCAATTGCATTTACCACTGCCCACATGTCTTGTCAAAGATACCTGTTGGTAAATCTAAAGCTCATAACATACATAGTGAAAAGAATGGTGCCATTTTTCCTCGTACGTTTTTATTCAGTTGAAGACATTTGTATAACAATCAATTTTTGTTCTTATTTCAGTGCGTGCTTCTTGGAATCAGAGGTGTATATGTCCTTGCAAGGTAAGAGAAGAAAGCCAATACATTATTTACAGGAGATGCGAATCACTGTTCTCCTTAAAGGTGCAGTCTTGAAAATCTACAGAGGGAATTTATTGTAGTGTTTCAAGAAGTGCTACAAATTGGGAGTTTATTTTTAACAGCATCAAAAAAGCTAAAGCGAGGTGAAGACTCAATCCTTTTAACCCTTTTTAAAGTTACAACTTTATATGAAATAAAGCTTACATACACACGGAAATGAGGTAGCACTTAAATCTTTCCAAATACCTCTATGAAGGTGTATACTATACACTGTATAGTTAAGCAACACAAGCAGTTAGAAATCTCAAATTTCTGAAAAACTGAGGATGTTTTTTCAGAAGATCACTCAAGATCTTTTTAATAATAAAACAGAGTTAGAGTAACCTAAAGCAAATGAAATCGGTGTGTATGTTTTGATCACTTTGGCTTTTAAATGTTATTGAATTACTGAAGTATCATATCTCATCTTTCTCCACTTGCCCAAAATTTCAGTGTTAAAATGAATAAAGTACAATCAATATCAGTTTAATATAAGACAAAATCAGCATGTCTGGTGCTTAGAAAGGTTTTAAGCAAACTTTGTCTGATTTTATTTTATTTTAAAGAGGACAAGCAGCACCTATATCAAGAGTGTAACATTTTCATCAAGTCTTAAACCCATTAGGTTTCCTAAAATCTTTTAAAAAGTTAAATCCTTCCCGCACCAAATGGCGCACAGGGCAATGCCTATCTCCCATTTCCATAACCCTAAGCCACATGTCTACCAAATGCAGTTAGTCTTCTGGTAGATCCGCATGGTATCCCCCACTCATTCTTTTTAATTAAGCTGAGTACCTGACAAGAAGGCAGTAGGTACCATTTTTAAAGTCTTCAGTATGACCCGGCTTGGGTTCAAACCCACAACCTCCCGATTATGAAGCAGATGCTCTGACCACTAAGCCAACACGTCGGTGAATCTATTAGTTTCACTAAATCTCAGGTTTTCCTAAATCTTTATAGGTTTTCCTAAATCTTTATAGGTTTTCTTCAAATCATTTTAGATTTCCCTAAAATCTTTGATGTTTCACCAAATCTAAGTTTCCTGAAAATTTTAATTTGTACTTTCAAGTTTCTTCATGTCATTTACGTTTCCTATAATTTACTGAATTATCTGATGTAGAAAATATCATAATTTGTTCCATACACTATTGTACAGAAGAACAATCCCAAATTTGAACAGCCTTGATGCATTTTGTACTTGCAATGAATATTCCAAGTTTTTTTTTTTCAAAGAGCTATGGAATTATCCAGTATTGTGCATGAATGGTACAAGAACAGGTTACTAATAACAAATTTTATAGATGCTATGAAATGCTTAAAATTGTCAGCTTTGTTTCAAGCAATAGTTATTACATGAAGACATTCATTTACATGAAGACATACATGTTACTGTTCCATATAATACCAAGTCCATGTAAACATGTAGTATTCCTTTACACATTGCAATCACATCCAAGTGCATAGTAGCAAATAACGACTACCACATATCTAATGTACATGATATGCCACCTGTAGGTATGGAATACACCTGTATGACATGCGATACGAAGGCGTGTGGGAGAGTCGTGGTACCATCATATACTACTTGGAATTCATCATGGAACTGTCAGCACTCACAGTAGACTTGGCTCATCATATACACATGCTGGTAAGGTTATTACAAATGTACCAATATCCTTGATGTTATTGACTGTTATGTAACTTATTTTAGAGATGAGCTAGATATTTGAGTTCATTACAACTCTCTTTTATGATCCATTGGAATGTAAATAGATCTGATCCATGGAAACACTGTGTTGTTCAGAAGGGAAATTAAGCAGTCAGTCCCATGTACAGAGATCCACACATGTACTCTCTGATATCACAGGCAATTTTGAATGAAGTAGGATGAAAACTTGTGACTGCCTCACTGCATGCACTCTTCTCAATTCTAGGACCAAAAAGGAACCACCCAAGGACAATTTCATAAGAGAGATATCAAGTTCTGAGTTGTAGCAAGTTAAAAAGTCAATTCCCAGAAACATGCCTTTTCCCCAACCTACTTCTGGCTTACATCAGACCTATAATCGCCATCATAATTTCTGAAACAAATGGCACGCGCGCGTCTGATGAATTGTGTATTGGATTCCCGTTGTCAAGCGTTCGTCACACACTTCCAGGTTTACGCGCGCGTAGCCAGAATTTTGTTTCAGAATTACTGACGAAGAGTATAGCAGCTTTAAAATGGGTGTGGCAAAAAGCTGGTGACCAAAAATATTGATGTCATTTTTGACTTTCTGGAAAGATTTCTTTTAAGACTTAAGTAACTAGTCATTAAAATTTGTGGTAGGTACTAAATGAATTCATAGAAGGCCAGTGGGCTTGTTAAGTGCATTTACTTTGAACTGTTGTGTATGTGGTAACAGAGTGGAATTGTTTTAAGAGGCTGTTTTTTATGAAATGTACAAAAACTAACACACTTTACATTGATTTGACTATTTTTACCCAGTTATGGGGCAACGTTTTCCTCAGCATGGCCAGTCTTGTTATCTGCATGCAGCTGCGCTACTTGTACAACGAGATACAGAGACGCGTACAACGCCATCGCAACTATCGGCAGGTAGTCAGCAACATGGAGAAACGATTCTCGGCAGCTACAGAAGAGGAGCTTGCCACCAATAATGATGATTGCGCCATCTGTTGGGAAGAAATGAAGACTGCACGCAAGCTACCATGTGGCCATCTCTTCCACAAGTGAGTGAAAGCAGGGTTGGTTGAAATTCTTAAGGGAACAATCCCAAATTTTCTTATTAAACGTGCTGTATCTTTTGAAATAGGCAAATTTTAATTTTAGACTGTTAAGGAGTCTATAGATCATGTTGCAGTCATTTTGTTGCAATCAGGATTTATTTCTGGAGACACCCAATCCCTCAGGCTCACCCAAGCCTGCATTTTTTTTTTAGAAATGAAATTTTCCTCCCCATCTGAGATTTGACATCAGAAGGTGGTATAAAAAGTATCACTTTAAGTCAAATTCAAAAATTTTTATGTTCATACCATTCAAAAAATCCTCAAATTTTCCTTTCTGGGCAATTTTGGCCATGAAAACTCATTTGGGTTGTCCCCATATGACTTAATCCCCATTCAGAACTGCCAATGAAGTCATTTGGCTTGTCCACCATATGACTTCATCTCCATTCAGAGCTGCCAATGAAATCATTTGGGTTGTCCCCAATATGACTTCATCTCCATTTAGAGCTGCCAATGAAATCATTTGGGTTGTCTCCCATATGACTTCATCTCCATTTAGAGTTGCCAATGAAGCATTTGGGTTGTCTCCCATATACTTCATTCCCATTTAGAGCTGCCATTGTAGTCATTTGGGTTGTCTCCCATATACTTCATTCCCATTCAGAGCTGCCAATGAAGTCATTTGGGTTGTCTCCCATATACTTCATTCCCATTCAGAGCTGCCATTGAAGTCATTTGGGTTGTCTCCCATATACTTCATTCCCATTCAGAGCTGCCAATGAAGTCCTTTGGGATGTCTCCAATATGACTTCATCCCCATTCACAACTGCCAATGAAGTCATTTGGGTTGTCTCCCATATACTTTATTCCCATTCACAGCTGCCAATGAAGTTGTTCATTTGGGTTGTTTCCAATATAACTTCATTCCCATTCAGAACTGATAATGGAGTCATTTGGGTTGTCTCCCATATACTTCATTCCCATTCAGAGCTGCCAATGAAGTCCTTTGGGATGTCTCCAATATGACTTCATCCCATTTAGAGCTGCCAATGAAGTCATTTGGGTTGTCCTCCCTGAAATCTGCACCTTCAAAAATTTTAAGGAAAAAAAATTGTCTCAATTATCCCAGTTAAAATTTTAAGATTATAAATAGACCACAGCAACATTATTGAGAGTGATTATGACCAACTTTAATATTAATCTTTAACACAGTCTGTGTAATATATTCTTTAGAAAAAAATTGCACTAAAATGGCTACTTTTTGGCCATATTCCAATATGTGCTTATTAATTCAGTTCTATTTGTCCAAATTTTCTTCACACAGTGCTTGTCTCAGGTCATGGCTTGAGCATGAGACCTCCTGCCCAACTTGTCGCTTGGCTCTCAACATCAGTCCCAATCCACAGCCGGCAGCCAACGAGCCCCAACCAGATGCACCGGACGCTGCTGCGGGAGGGGATGCCCCAGCCAACGTACCCCGCAATAGGAGAAACTTCTTTCATTTTGATGGTAGGTGCAGAGACAAAGAATTAAAAAAATGATAAAAGGAACCCCAGACACCATAAACAATATAGTTTATACATAATTCTAGTTGGAAAACATAAAGGAAACATGGTTTAGGATTAAGGTAAGGATCAGAGATGTAGAGCTTAGGTTAGAATGACTCCTGGAGGATAGGGGTATGGTACAAAACATGGGATATTAAGCCTGTTTCAGCCTGTTATCTTATCAATACACTGTTCTTTCCTAAGCAGCAAATGTAGATAAACCAATAATTGTAGCATTCATTTATTTCACTGTTATTGCTCTTTTACCACTGTACAACGGACCACGTAATATTAAGTGGTGTCAAGTTTTTTTCCCTTGTGAACCATGTAATAGTAAGTGGTAACACAAATCTTTATTTCACTTGCCAGCACAAACTATATCAGGTCAGGCATGTAACATACCAAAACAATCGTTTGGGTCTTGGAAAGAGATAGCAGCATTTATTTTTCTTTGAAAATCTTCCAGGATAAAAATAAAACAAGTTGAACTTGAGAAAGTGCCCTTGGCCTGAAGTTGACCATTACCCAAAGCTCTGTGTACAGTCCAAATGTTAACTCACAAATGCCTTAACTCATCTTTCTTATGGTATTTTTTGAAATATGAATGAAATTTGTTATGAATATGATATGCATTGTGAAGTGTGGCATTTGAGTGGTAGTGTGTGACCACAGTATAGCCTCAGCTTGCAGAGGTCACAGTTAGTTTTGGCTGCAGTACGAAACTTATCATTAAATGATATGTAAAATGACTACTTTGCTTTCTCCATTGTTGTTTGGTAGGTTCTCGTATCGCCAGTTGGTTGCCCAGTTTCTCTGTGGAAGTCACCCAGCATCACATGATACAGCAGGGTGCTGCTGCAGCAATGCGGACATCTCAACTCGACATCATGGTTAGTAGACTGCAAATGTGGATTTATAACTAGCAGAAACTTTTTCATTTCTGGTCTTTTTACCCTTGCAAGTTATATTGATTTTATCCAGCAAGGCCTATCATCGTTTATGAAACACAGGTCAAAAACTTGTAACAATATATTGGCTGAAGCCAAAAATTGCGTCAAATCTACTGCAAGTGAATAGACACCTCTTTTGACAAGTATATTACGCCATCATAATTGTTCGTCTCAAAGCTGCCACGTACGTTAGAAAAAATGTGCATTATTTGTGTCCAAATGTCAGGTTTTCAAAATTTTTCAATTTTTTTCATACAAGGTCAAGAAAGATGTTCCATGTTTGCAATCTCTGGCATCATTAGAAAAATAGCCTGAGTGCTGGCCCTCTTGTACTTACACTATCTTCAACACATGAATGCGTATACTACAGCACTTACGTAATCTTACCCTATTTACGGCAGCACAAAGACCAGTGCTTTTTGTTTTGCATGAATGTTCATCGTCACCATGGAGAGTCAAAGTATTATTTTGAATGTGAATGTCATGTTTCTAAATAAAGAGAAATGGATACTGTACAAAACAACAATTGATAAAATGCTTAAAGATGTAGCCCTGGAATTACTGTATGGACAGACTCTGTTTCAACATCATGGATTATATGTTTGGTCCAGTTGCAAGTGATGACAACGAACACCATGACAACACTGCAGAATTCGACGCACAAGTATCGACAGCCGCCCTATAAAATAAAAAATTCCAACATTAAAGGATAGTTGAATCGAATCATCAGTTTTGTATAAAATAAAAGAGCAGCATGAGGATTTCTTTTTTAAATTTAAAAAACAAAACACCTTCCGCTTAAAGTTTTCAATCCTTGATGAGCTTTGAGAACAAACATTAAATTACGATGGCCTTACCAATATATGTTTTTACTACATCCAGAGAAAATTGAAGAAATAACATGGCTTGAATTCTGGTTTCAGGTATTTCCTGAAAACAGAGGCATTTTACATTTGAAGTTTGGAGAGGCTGTTTTCTTTTTGACGGTTAACATTTGCATACTTAGCAGAACTGCCGTTCATAAATCATGCTCCTTTTGGTACAGTCTCTCGCTGTAATATTAAAAACTATTCCTCCAAGAGTGGCTTATATTGACTGTAATTCTGTCTTCAAAGAACCACACTTAAGAGTTTGAATAAGCTTACTTCAGCATATGAGTACAAGAAGATCATAAGTGCAGTAGCTGATACATCTGTGTGCTGCCTTGTATTACGATGATACTGGACATACTTTCCTTGAGTCAGTGGCTCTTGAAATGGTTCTTCAGGCGACTGTGTCACCTGAAGAACCATTTCAAGAGCCACTGACCAAAGATTTGGTATGATAGTATGTTTAATGAGAATTTCTGACAAATGGCAGCTATTGCACTTATGACTTTCTTGCATTCACACAATGGTTTGTTTCTCCTACATGGTAGGCTCACCAGGTCAATCAGATGTTTCCCAACATGCCTTTTGATTTGATTGTGGAAGATCTTCAAACCACCAGGTCTGTAGAGATGACAGTGGACAACATATTGGAAGGAAGACTAGTAGCTCCACCGGTATGTACTTTCTCAAAGCCTAAAACTTGGTTGCTGTTGAACCAAAGTAATTTCTTACGTAGTAAGAAGTATTAAAATTAGTAGTAAATATTAGAGCAATAATAGCACATTTTTTTGAAGAGCGGTCCCAATTTTCCAAAAATTTAGAGATTTTTACACGGTTGCATTGGTAAATGGCTAGTAAACTATACCTGTAAATGGGTAAGCTCCAAAATGTGTATGTGTTGCAAACGAAGGAATGTTGTAATTAGAATAATTAATATCGGAGATCTCCAATAATAATTCAAGGCTGTTGGAAACGGTCTTCCAATATGAAATAGCCGGAAAATAGCGCCATGTACATGTCTACACTCATCCATTAATTGTTTTATTGGTTCAGGCAAGTCAAGTTAGAGGTCATTTTCTTGAGGTGGCACTATTTCATCATGGACGGACATAAACTTAGCATTTTCAGCTCTGCCGTTAAGTACAATCTGGGATCCATATTTTATTTACAAAATCGCTTATTTTATAAATACGCATTTTTGAGCATTCTCGTTCGCAGGTATAGTTTCCCAGACAATTACCAACATAACTGTGGAAAAATATCAAATTTTGAAATTGGGGGCACTCTTCAAAAAATGTGCTGTTATTGCTTTAAGTTAAGAGGTTTGAATTTTGAGAGATGTTTTAATTGGTAAGCTTTTTAACTTTTCAAATCATACAGACTTAAAACAATTTCAATTATATTTTGCTGTTCAAGAAATCAGTTATAAGGGAAGTGTAATCAATAAGGCATAACAAAATTTGTTAGGTTAGTGCAATGGCTTGAAATAGGGTCAGTTGGTTGTTTTCAATTTGTTTCTGTGTTTATTTTTTTAAACTCAACACAAATAAGGGATTGCACTATTTTTAAAAGTTAATAATATAGATAATGATATTCATGTTAAAAAAGATGTTAACCTGGGAAAAAAAAAAGATTTTTTTTCCAAATTGTAAAAAAAAAATGTATAGGCTGGCATTCTTTAAAAGGGTCGGTTATGCACATGCATTTGTTATGTCTGATATTAACTTATGCTTGCACAGGCTGGCCATGGTGCCACAGCAAATGCAACTGTCAACGCAGAAATGAACAACCAAAACAACTTCAACTTTCACCAGAGAATCCCCAACGCTGCAGCTCCCGCAGCCTGGCCCCCTCACAACCCTGCAGGAAACATCCAGTGGCCCCCTGCACCAGGAGCAGCAGCAGCAGCAGCACCTCCTGCCAGCCAGTGGTCCCCACCAGTGCAACCCAGTGCACAATCATCAACATGGCCTACAGACTATGCCGCAAGCGACATGGGGACAGAGAGGGACAGACAGATTAATTTGCCGGGATCACAGAGAGCCAGGGCATACCACCAGCAGGCTTTTGGGTATCCATCTCAACAACATCAGCATCAGCATCATGTGGGTGGTGATGCAGGAATGCGTGGAGCAGAGGCACCTACTACAAGCACAAGGTAGGGTGATTTGATGTGGCCTTCAGGGATGTGGAATATGATGATGTTCACTTTGTAAGCAATTGCTTTACAAAGGGGATGTTGTACACATGGGTTAACATGCACAACAGTAAATATCAACTTTTGTGAATGCATTGGTCAATTTGATTGCAAGGTGAACAAGACATGACTGGTCAAAGACCAATTACCAGCCATATGAATAGAATGGCCATAGGCGATGTATGTGCACAACTCTTGTTGTCAGCACCTCCCATTCATATTGCCACATAGCACTTGCTATCACATACTTGATCATAAAAGCATTTCTTTAAATGGTGATTCATTCAATATTGAATTAGCACAGCCGATTGATGTAAAAATTGAGTATTTGATTAAAAATATATGAAATTTTGCAAAACAATAAGGCACATCTAAAGAAAGATATTTGGCTATAGGGACATCACAGATTTCTCAATTTTCACAGTGATGCAGCATGAAAGGTTAGGCCAAGAAAAAAAGAAGTTTGTCTCTGGACCTTTTGACAAAAAAGCAAAGTGCCACGCTCTTTTTTTTTTAGAAAAAAGGCTATGTTCTATGCGATTTTTTTTTGCATGCTCTGCTGCCTCTGTACCAAAATTTTGAATCACAATCTGGGTGTGCCAACCAGGTCTCCCATACTCATCCTGGCGAGAACAGGTCTGCATTGAAGATAAAAGGGATCGATTGCCTGGAAAAAATCATTGCCGCTGCTTGGAGAGACGTGGCCAAATTCTGTAGCAATACCGTAGTAAAAAATCAAAATTATCAAGTTTGGGATCCTGATTTCATCCTTAATGTATTTGTACTTATTAGAAACATACTTGATTGAAACAAAATCAAGAATCGAATGCATTGAAAGGCTAAAAAATGCCAGCAAAACATCAAAATGTTGCAGAATTCTGCACCTTTGGAAGGGTGACAAATTCGCACCGGGGAGAGATTTCACTTCATTATTCCGATCAAAAACAGAAACAACTCACCATCACTGCTGAATAGTATGTTTTAATTAAATTTTAAATACAACTGTACAATTTAACTTTCTAAAATTAAGAATTTCCTCACCAAATCCCCATAGCGTTATGGAACTGTGATACCCACGGGCTGTGTAGAGACAGCTTGTGTGTGCCATAGTGCGCCACCAATAGTTACGGGCCTGGTGCAATTCAGAAGAAAAGAGAAGGGAAAAATATTGCAGCAGCGCGTAGCGCTACGGGCAAATTTTGATTCTAAAAGCTATGCGCACGGGGTCCAGAGACAAACTTCTTTTTTTGGCCTTACATGGGGATAAAATTAAAATTGCTCCAAAGTTGCTCAGACTTTGATAAAAAATGAAGCAAATTGTTCATAGATAAGAGTCAACATTTGCTATGTGTATTTATTCATGTTATGTGGCCAAATACAAGTCTTTATGTAATGCAATGCACATTGATGGCCTTCTTTGTCCCGTACCTCAGAAACACATGATATAGTCAAAACTGTTCCTTATTTTAATCCTTTTACCAATGAGTAATTTGAGATATTTGTTACTGAATTGGAAGCAATTACTTTTTTTCCCCTGTACAACCAGAAATTAGATGTTTTGACTATTTTAACCATTTTCCCTCTATTTAAAACAATAGGTTGTATATGGCATAAACTATACACATTTGAAATCCCTATGACTGGACAATGAATTTGGTATACTTCTAATACAACAAGATTGAAGCAATTTTAATATATCCCATGTAACCTTTCATTCCCCTCGCCATGAAGCAAGAAAAACTGTTTCCCCTATTGGCAAAATTTTCTTTGAATATGCCCTACTCTGTGATCTGAACTCAGGATGACCATTTGACACAACATGTTCCATAGTGCCACCAGAATTTGCCTTTTACACTGCTCTTTGGATGTTTTTTGTCCCAGGCTGGTTCTCCTTCAAATATGCACTCCTGTATGTTGTGTATCCTTTAATCCAACACCTATCTACAATCATGACTCATAATATTGTTTGCATGTACTGCTTTAACCTATCTCTAGGCAAATGTCACCATCACCTTACAAACCCTGTTAAAGCGTGTTCATACACAGCAAGGCAACTAGTTTTAGCCACTGGAATCTGATCTACCCAAGCCTTTATGAGCCAAACCTTTAAAAGAGTCTTCGCATGCATTGTAACTATTCTGTTTGCAAACTACAAATCAATGTATGTAATATGCATACATTCCAATTTTACGTACAACTGATTATGTAACTTCGGGCTATACTTATAATCTGAAACACTTCAACTATTGCTACCCTAACCACTGTTCTTTGAGATTTTAGGACAGTATTAAATGCCTTGGATAGATTTAAACTTGTAACAAAAATAGCTTATCATATATTCTGTAATAAATTTGCAGGGGCATTGCTTTTTGAAAAGGAAATTTATTGGAGATCAGTTTCAATGCCAAAATCAGCATAACTACTTTATACCCTTTGCACATACTCTGTATCATGTGCTTTATTCCGTTAACAGAAAAAAGCACATGATACAGGGTAGGTGTGAAGGGTATAATGTAATTATGCCCCTAAATCATAGTGTTCTTGTTCAGTAGCTGAATGAAATTACACCTCTGTCTGTGGACTTTCTATAGTCATTTGTGCATAGCGGTAGGACTACAAGTGCCATAGTTGTATGGGGTTTTGTTGAAGTATTTTCTACAACATTTCTACCTTCTATCACTCAACCTACTTCAAAGTTCAAAGCAGCCACTAAGTTAGGTATTGTATAAGAGACCATCACTGTACACCAACCTACTGGGTGTACTTCAGAAAATCTATCTTGCAGCTACTGCATTGCAGAGTAGCTTCTATACAGGCTACCCTTTGTACAAGAATCTGTCCATGTTACATAACAACGGGGATAATGAAAAACTGTTATGCACTTAAGTAAAAAATTACCTTGCAGTCACAAGAATATGGTTGGAGAGTTGCCATAACCTTTTTCTTTCCTACATCCCCTCTTTGTTTGCATCAGCTCTTCAGCAGAAGAAAGAGTTGCTCCATCTTCCACTTCAGCAGCACCAGAGGCAGCAGGAGCGGCCGGTGGAATAGGAGATGGACCGCAGGTCATGTCAGGAAGATTCTCAAAGTCAGCATCAGAAAGACAGGAAATGCTACAGCAGAGAAAAGATTTGTTGCTACAACAGGCCAGAAGGTAAGAAATGAAAGGCTGTTTTTATGTATTGTTTTGTTTGGTCCTACTTCCCCCCCCCCTTCATTAATCTTTCCTCTTCTTCATACTATTTCTCCTTTCCTATTTTATTCCCTGCTCTTCCCTCTTACTCATCCCCATACACCCTCTTATCCCCTCCATACATTTCCCTTTTTCATCCAAATACTACCCTTTTTCTCCTCTAATGCATGATACTCACTTTCTTCCATGTATCACTCTCCCTTTTTAACAGTTTTCCTCTCTGCATGCTGTTTTTCAGCTCCCTCCTACATTTTCCCATCCAAATACTGTCTCCATTTTACCCTCTCCTTTCTACACTCATTAATATTTCTTCCCTGTATACTGTTTCTTCTCTCCTGCTCTTCACTTTGCTGTTTACTCTCTTGCCATATACTCTCTCATTCTATCTACTCTTTTTCTCCATAAACTCTCCTCTTTTTCACTTCCCTATTCCCCTCAATTCTTATAATCTTTCAAATAGGCTATTCTTTCTGTTGCAATCATTTTTTGTTTCACTCATTAATCTATTTTTCCATAAACTTTCTCCCTCTCCATATACCATTACTTTCCTTCCCATATACCCCTTCTATGTATGTACCAAGAGACACTTCAACATCCACTCTTGTTTTTCTTTCGGGCTACTCATATGTTTCTCTTTCCCAGTTCTCTCCTCCTCATCTCCTCGTTAGCCACCCTTTTAATAAAACAGCTGTTTTTGTTGTGGGCCGCCAGCTATGGCTGGCAGGACCACTTTGCATTCTGTTGTGCGTGTGTATGTATGTTTGTATGTGTCACTAAAATGTTAATTTTTTTTAATATTGACCTCAATTGAAAAGTTGAAGTTCAATTGGAAACAAAATTGTTTCATAGGTACACCATGGGATCCCTCATATGTTGATGAGGTCAAAGGTCATGTGCCAAGGTCAAAGATCATATGCCAAGGTCAAAGGTCATGGAGCGGCCCACAGCTTATATTCTCTGAATATAGCGAGCGCGAAAGCCGAGAAACCACAAAATTCTAGTTTAAATATAAATATGGTAACCATTGGATGAAAAATGAGATTCTATTGATATACAAACATTGAAACACACACTCAGAAACACACACTCATCATTCAGCAAATTAAGGTAAGATCATTATTATTGATATATTTAAAAAAATATTCCAATTCCTAAATATATTCTTAAGAATGTGAAGTCCATACATCATATTACAGGATGATAAAACGTCTAGGTATATCTATACTTTCTCTAAACTTATTGATGAAATAGATATTTGTGCACAGAATTAGGTAACAATCAGTTTAGTATCATGTATCAGTTTCTAGACTCTTCGGGAAGGCACTACGGGAACACCAAACTTGTTGCCAGCTTTCCGTGGAACGGGACAACCATCTGAGTGAGGGTCGACTGGCGTTGTTTTGTTAGCTTTGGACAAACCTAAACAGGGTTAATATGTCCACAGTTACGAGGATTGTGTGTTTTGATCAGGAGGGCGCCGTGGTAAAGTTCGGTGCAGCAGTGGTGAATTCCAAGAAATGGCCCAAATGAGAATTGGTTTGGCCATCAAAACAGGGATGGCATATCACAATATCAAATCAATCACCAGCAGAAGCAGAGAAATCTAACACACATGCCCTGTCCGTTTTATCTGTAGAAGATACCAAGGTCGACAAACCACAAGTGGAGCTCCCGTGGTGGCACCCAGCCAACCAGAAGAGAGCACTTCCTCAGCAGCAGCAGCCTCATCCAATCAGGAGAGGCCTTCATGGAATACCACAAGACGTGACCCTGTACAGACGACTAGCAGCAGCTTGGGATCCGAGGAAGAGGCCAGGATGAGGAGAAGGACGGCGGCATACCAGGCAGCACTGAGACGAATGGCACAGCAGCAACAACAATAATAGGAAACAACCAAGAACTGTAATTACACAAAGGTCTTTGGTATGTAGAGGATGAAAATACGGTGTCCTATATTGCCACTATGAAGTGTATTACTCTAGCATAACAAGGCCTATTTCAGTACATGCAACAAGGGTATCTAAGCAATAGACCTTTTCAAGTGCACATTGGAAACATTGGAGCAAAATACAATGTATGTGACTGTCCTTATACGCTTGTGTACATTCACAAGTGCATGCCAGTAATGTGCATTATGCAAAGGCAAAATATGCACAATTGCTGGGCCCAACAGTTGCATGTGGCGACCCGTTAAGACGCTTATGGGGATCATCATGTTCGGTAAACTTTTGTTTTGAAAAGGTCTATTACAATGCCAGGGAGATCTGGAGATGAATGGAGTTAATTCTGGATTGGCTGTGATAATATCCCATACATGTACCAGAGGTATTCTAAATTGATAAGGTTAGAAACCTAAATTGGGGCAAAAAATAAGTGCATCCTGCAACGTGTTCATACTCATGTATGAGATGTCCATGCTGGTTTGGGTTGTGATTGAAAGCTTACATTTTGATGAAATTTGTCTGCATGAGCTTCTTTGTTCAATGTTATGGCAATGTAAAGATTCTATTGTTAAATCAAACATTGACAAGATTCTTCTTTAAATTGGCAACTTTGACTTAAGTTTACAGTTTTAACGGGAATTGTAATCATTTAGTGTGAGCAGTGTTCTATAGAGGGTCATAACATGGACAAATGGAGGAACAAGTTTATAGTCCCCCTCCTACAAATTTTGCAACCGTGACGGAAAATAAAGCCACATTGTTAAGTTGCAGAATTCGGAGGGAGGAGCGGACTATGTTTAGACAAGCAGACACAACCTATGGGTATACACAAGTATGGTATATACACATACAGAGAGGGGGAAAATAGCCTTAGATGATTTTGTTTTACATGTACAACAATAATCTGTACTTCATTACACAATTGAATGAGTGTTACATTTCGTAAAAAGCTCACTTCAATTGTGGACAGAATTGAAGGAAGAAAAATACTAGAATACATTTCATCTTTGTAAACAAAAGTAGTTTCAAATTAATTTAATCAATAAATAAAAAAAGAAAAATTTTTTGTTTTTGAAAATAACATTAAAAAGGTGTGAATGTATTTTTGGCCATCAGATTTACTCCTGGTTGAGCTCTGAGACATGATTTCAGCAGCTACACCAATAAATTTGTATGAGAAACGTGAGATCTTATTAGTAGAAATTAAGAAGCTTATCCTTGAATGAAGTAGAGTGGGGAAGAAAAAAAGAAAAGAAAAGGTTTTGTGATAAAAAAAAATGTGGGTGCTATTTGAATGCCTTGAAGAATATTGGGTCCGATTGACACGAGTGGATAACATCAAAATATCTGACAGGGGCGGCTCCAGAATCGGTAAAGCGGGGCGAAAGGACGAGTTTATTTACTGCGAGTTATCGGAAAACAAACGGATTCATGCAGATTTCTTTTATTGAAAGTAGTAGTATTATGTTATCAAATACAAAATTCCTAACTACAATACATGTGTAAAGAGTTATGTGACCCAGTTCAATGTGTTGGTGATAACACAACAAATTTCAACTTACTTTCGCCCCGGCCTTTTTTCGATTCTGGAGCCGCCCCTGATTCTGTATAGCCTGATATATTATTCAATGTAAAGATCTATTGTAAATCAACATAGACAAGTATTCTTCTTTAAATTGGTTAACTTTGACTTAGTTTACAGTTTTTACTTGCAATGTATCAGTATAGGTGTGATCAGTGTCTAAATAGAGGGTATAACATGAACAAATGGAAGGGAACCAAGTTCTATATGTCCCCATTTCCCTACAAATTATGCAACCTTTGACGAATATAAAGCAAATGTTAAGGTGGCAAGAATCGGAGGGAGAGGAATATGATTTAGACAAGCAGACACAACCTTTGGTATCCAAGGTATGGTAATATCACATCATTAGAGGGGAGAAAATAGCCATTTAGATGATTTGTGTTTTGTGCTATTTTTAAAAAGAATCTGTAATTAAAGTTACACAATGAATTGAAGTTTTACATTGTAAAACTTCATCATTGTGTAATGAATGAAGGATCAGAAAAAATACAGAAACAATTTCAATCTTTTGTAACAAAAGTAAGTTTCAAAGGTTTTGAGTATAATTATTTTGAATAAAAGTCCCGCGCCTCAGCTGTTTGAAAATCAAATCAAAGGATGTGCATTTATTTGGCACAGATTTCTATTCCTTGTTGAGCTATGAGACCATGATTCAGCAGCTACCCCAATAAATTTGTATGACGAAAAGCGAATCTTATTAGTAAGAAATAGACAGGTCTTATCACTTGAGTAGGGGAAGAAAATGTTTTGTGATAAAAAAAAACAATTGTGTGTGCTATTTGAATGCCTTGAAGAATATTGGCGTCAGCTTGACACGATGTGGATAACATCAAAATATTATGACAGGGGCGGGCTCCTCCAGAATCGGTTTTATAAGTAAAGCGGGGCGAAAGGAGAGTTATATACTCGAGTTATCGGAAACAACTTATTCATGCAGATTTCTTTATGGAAGAGTAGTATTATTGTATCAAATACGAAATTCCTAACTACAAACATGTGTAAAGCGTTATGTGAACCACTTCCAAATGTGTGGTTGATAACACACCAATTTTCAATCTACTTTGCGCCCCCGGTCTGCTTTTTCGAGCTGTAGACTGCCCATGATCTGTATAGCCTTGAATAGAGTATTCAAGGTTAAACAAATGTATATAGACAAATAAGGGTTGAGAATCAACCCACTGTATCACATCATCAGTTTGTTAATGTACATTTTGATAATATGCTTTCAATCATGACTGTGAGGGCGCCATTGCAAGTATTTCAATGTTTATTAGATACACATGACAAGCTCAAAAAACTAATGTAATCATGTTATCCATCTTCAAATCCACCAACGTATTGGTACTATTTAATTGCTATTCTAAAATGGTATCACTTGCCATTTTCTCCTAATAGTAAAAAAGTGTGTCTATTAAACATTTTCATCAGGAAGTGTTTAAAGGATTCTGTTCTATAAAACAATTTTAGAGTAAAATTAAATATAATCACATCCATCATTTTGTAATATTTGGGAAAATAATCTGAAGTGTGAGTTGTACAAATTTCTACAGAAATCTTAGGCACAACTGGAAAAAGATATCTAGTTAGTACATGTTGACACAGGACATCACTGTGTAATCCACCTTCTACTGGCATGCTTTGGATTAGATTTGAAAGCACATTGACAAGTGTTCCTATGAATTATCACATATAGTGCTTTGTAGGAATGCAATTGTGCTGATTGCCAGGTGGAGGTGGGATTAAGACAAGTGTGTGCATTGTGCAAAATATCACTAAAGAAAAGTCTTTTACTGGTTTTTCCTGGAAATTGTAGAAATCTATGAATGATTGTTTTAAATATAAAAAAATGGACAATTGAGATGGTGTATTTTATTCATGCCTAAAGTATGTTTTTATGCAACCGATCTTTTTTAAGGGAAAGTTAAGGTGGTCAGATGGAAACAGGTTTTGACAAGTAGCAGAATAGAAATAAGGTGTGCAACTGACACATCGGCATTTCCCCAGGAAATTGTTAAAGGGAAGTCTAGGCCTGGGGAGGGATGGGAGATGACAACTCTGACTTGTTAATGAATTGAATTCATATCTAACGTTCGCAAAAAGAATTGCACTATGGAAAATAAATGAGCAACACCCCTCCTCCATAGGGATAGTTGTTTATGTACCATTCACAGCATATATTGTACTTACTAGTACCTTGGTTTACACTCAGCACAGAAATTAATTGGAAGATAATAGACATCTAAACACAAAGAAAGATGGTTTTGATGGTATAAACAAGGGCCTTAAAGAAATGAATGTCTTATCTTGAAAGAAAAAGAAAACCTATTTCTATTGTTACAATAATATTTGCCCGACAGTGGTGATAAAAACAATTATCGTATTAAAGGTGAAGTTTGGTTAACTAGAAACTACAATGTAAGGATACACATACATGATTAGGCCTGTGATTTGTTTGGGGCCTTTATTTGTTGTTAAATTGCTCATGGAGCAATATGAGAGGGGTTAAGTCCAAACAATATTTGTTTGTGGGTTTGCAATTATGCTGCAAGGGGAATTATGCTAGAGCAACGCTGCTTCTTATCGTGTTGTTCCAAACTCTTTGTTTCTTCAAATATGATCCAGCCAGGCAGAGATGGGAAAACAACTTCTGGCGTGCTTCACTGAATTCCCGCAAACCGACGGTCCTTGTTTGATGCATTGTTAGCTCCATACAGTGGGCCAGACAAGAGATTTCCATTGTCTGTGTGCTATGATCTGCTTCCAGGTAGACACAACTTCTGCCAAGGAAACTTTAGAATTTAGATCGAATAGTTGGTTCTTATTCTGTTGAGGCATCGCAATTCAGCCAATGAGAGCGGAGTCAGCGCCAGTGGAAGATGCCTCACAAAGGTCAATACCCATAAATGTACTTGGTTGATAGCAAGTTTTCTTTCCACAGTGCGACTCTCGATAATCCTTGAGGGGACTGATGCAAGAGGTTGGACTTTGCTTACAAAAACTCTCTATGGAATTAAGGCAGTTGGCAGCAGTTCTTTGTCCGGACATAGCGGTACTTCACTTAGATACTCGCAGCTTACGATCTTGCAATGATCGACCTTACACTACGACGGAGGTATGGGGAGCAATTCCTGCGAGGATCTTAAGTTCTCGTGGTGTTGGACGAAGACATCCTGTGATATTCCGGAGGAGGCATTTAATGCTGTATATCAGCTTCTTGGCATGGGTTGATCTTTCCCGTACAATGCAAAGCATGCAAATATATGATTAGCACGGGCAAGTGCCAGTCGATCTTAGGGTATGGGGCGAGCACCCCACATCTTGTGCCAGTGAGTTGTTCAAGATACTATTGCTTGAAAATACTTATCTTCGTCTTATTGATGGGGTCTGAGCGTGGTGAGCATAACATAACACTATGATATCGAGGTGTAAAACAAGCTTGAAGCCAATGACAACCCAGGCATTTAATTTTTATTGAGTCAATTGGAACATCAACTGAGATCAGAGCACAGCATGCTGGAAGTACATACCAGCGCATTGACATGATTGGTATTGTGTTACAAGTATGACTTTATAGCACAATTTTTTTCAGTATTTGTAAATTAAAAAGTAGTTCTTAAAAAAGGATTTCTTGTTAACATTGCATCATCTATGATAGCAAAGCATGGACGAAAAATGATAGTTTTACATCCACTTTGAGCTGAGCACCTTAAACACTGGAATATATTCACATGTGTGTATTTTCAGCATTTTCTTTAAAATCTGCCTTTGAAAGTTCATTGGTTTTGTAATTCTTTTTTGACTGTTTTGATGTTATTTTGTGTGTAAACTAACCACTGATTTTCAGACTATTTGTTGCTATGAGCTTTACAAACAAATTACACATTTCCTATCAACTCAGAAATTAAATTATAATGGTTGTTGATATATTTAAAACAAGCCCATGCTCTTAAATCCTTGCGCAAGCAATTCTGTGACTGATCAGGTTTGTTTCTAAGTGACCATTGTCTCAGAAATTTAAGATGGTCTCATCAAGTACCTTAACTCCCAGGGGCCCGTTCGCCAAACTCATGTGTAACCCTACGTGTAAACTAACACGTACATATGTCCTACACAATAGACTTTAAAGCATTCCATCAAAAACATCCCCATCTGAAAGGATTAAGCTGAGAAATGTTTCTTTGGTACAAAAACTGTGACATTTCTAATTTTGTATAGGAGCAAATACAAAATTCAGCCTGTTTTATATATTGAAATATAAGCAAATCAAAATCACTTGTTTTCTCTCTTTTAAGACATTTCTGTAGCCAAATACAAGGTACGAAATCTATTGAGTGTCTAATCTGTATGAAATAACTATTATGACACAATATCTGGGTGCCTCAAAATCTCTTGTTGCACCTTTAACCCCCGGGCACTCCCTGCCTATCTAACAGCATTTAAACACTAAGCTTTGTTACTGGAAGGTAATGTCACATTATAAGCAAATTAGAGAGAGTGTAAGAATTCTGATATTTACACAGACATAGAAACACTCTTTTGATTGGTTACTCCAAGGGCTATTGCATGTTGTGTCCTGTAATGAACCAATCAAAAAGATTGTATCATAGGTGGTAGTGGCCAGGGGGTTAAGGATACTCCTTATGCCCACATTCCATGAGCATCGTTAATGAGACAATGCACCACAATTCATCTTTGCATGCATTCAGTGTATTTCATTGGCCATGTCACATAATGGCATACGTGACAAAATAAGTATTTCAAGAAAATCGTATAAAAATTTTGCTGAAATGAATATATTACCCAGTCTATTATTCCAGGCTACAGAAAACATACAAAATTAATATAAATGATACTTAAGTCCACACACACTTCACTTTATTCAAGTATTCACTTAAGAAACTTACACTTTGTTTTATGAACAAGCAATAATTGTATATTATGAGATTCTATTATACAATATAACATTATACAATTTTATTATGAAATAACATTGCATTTCAATGCGAGACTATAGTTATGTGCAATGTTGATTTTTCGTGAAAAACGTCATGACGTCAAATAGGTCATCATGTGAAACAGGAACTTTGGAATTGGCTAGGTA
>JAMKCH010085093.1:0-55762 GCA_023653785.1 Ophioderma brevispina
TGGAGTTTCGCCGTACAAGGTTTTTGTGGTCACGTTTTGAGGGTCATGTTTGGGGTCAAAGGTCTCCAGGGGTCGTTATTGGATAACTTGGCCGTGCTTGATGTATGGATATGAGTTTTTTGTATGTGGTAGAGTTCGCCGTCTTAGTTTTGGGCGGTCCATGTTTTCGAGGGGTCATTTGGGGTCCAAGGTCTTATCGGGTACATGCCATCCCATAATGGGATATGAGTTTGGTAATGGTGTAGAGTTTCGCCATATTGAGGTTTGTTGGTCCTGTTTTCGCGAGGGGTCTTTTGTTGCAAAGGTCCTCCAGGGGTCATTATTGGGTAACTTGGCCGTGATTTCATACCCATGCTTTGACGTATGGATAATGAAGCCCCCGGGGCCCCTAATTAGGTCGAATACAGTACCTTGATTTCCTGTTCCGAAAACATTCCAGTATACTCATCTAGCAGGTATACTCAGGTAGCGGGGACCTGCGCGCAGTGTGGGCTCCCCGCTATTAAAGGCCTATACAGTTTCTCCAAATACGTTACAGTACCACCAAACATGCTCAAAATAACTGTCAACGACTCTATTAGGCCGTACACAGCTGACCTCTCAATGACCGAAATGACCTTCAAAGACTTTCCAACCTTTATAAAATCTTCTGCATATCATATATTTAATACCGGTGATCTGTCTTTCACTGTGTCTGTCTGCGAATATTTCTCGGAGAACGAGGATTGCACCTTCCTGAAACGTGGTGGGTGGGTGCCCCTTGACCTTCTGATTGTTAGTGGATCAAAGGTCATCGGGTCATTCACGGTCAAAGGAAATCAAATGGGGGTCAACATTCGGTTATAATGAACATGAAACTTTGAGGGTGGCTCGATTGTAGTCGAATATTTTAAAGGGTAGACGTTTCATAGAAGTCCCATTGATGTAAATGAGGTATTACAATTGATTCTGTCATGCGCTGTATGACATTGTGCAATAGCACGTGACGGAATGAATGGCAATACCCATTTGCATCCGTGGGACTCCTATATGAAACTCTACCTTTTACTGGACACAACAAGGATTAGGAAAACGTCATTCAAGGTCACAGGAGGTTATCCCCCCCCCCCCCCCCCCCCCCCCCCAAATGCGGTAAACATTGGTGTTGGTGTATGGACATTAACTTTGAGTGTGGGGTTGATTGTTTATGCCAAAAATTTTAAAGGTCAACAAGGTCCATCAGGGGTCACATGTCAAGTCAAAGGTCAAATGGGGTGAACTTTGGTAGATCCTTTGAAACTTGGTGGGCGGAGTCGCTTGTTTGATGACGAAATGTTAAAGGTCATGCAGTCGCCAGGGGGCGAACGCTCCATTCATGTCAAAGCCGCAAAACACACGAGAGTCATTCAACAGGGGATCGCATAACACAGTGATAGCCAATCAAGACTGCCTATTCAAAATTATTCAAGAACCACTGGTCCAGACTCTTATGGTATGCACATAATGACCTCTTATGGCCCATAAGCCCTTTTGACCTCCATGATCCTACTTGCCTTTGACCGCCCACAATTCAAAACATTCTTCCAATTTAAGTTGTATAGCCCACCAACTTGCCAAGATACCCCTGTCCCAGGGGGAGGGGCCCATGGCTATTTCAATTTGACGGGGGGGGGGGGGGGCGGGGGTGGGGGTGGTTAGGTGACCCTACATGACCTATGACCCCACAACTTCACATTCCCTAACCATCCCATTTGATGGGTTACTCTGCATCATTGATGCACATCGTTTGCAATTGAAAGTGTGTGATATATGTGGCTTAGGTTTGCAATGAGCTAATTAAATTAGTAATTACTGTATCTCTGAAACAGTACATCGATAGAGGCAAAATTCCTTTGCTGCATGAAAGAATACTAGCCATGCTGTCTTTTGTGTAATCATAAGTGGGTCAAAATGCATTTTGGGCATAAAATATGTCTAATTAAGTGTCTAATTTGCAAGCTAATTTAAGAAAAAAAGCTTGTGTATAAGTTATCTAGAGTTCCGTAAGGCATATGTGATGCGATCAAGGCAAAATTAGTCCTGATTCGGTCAGATCAATTTTTTTAATTTTTTCATGTAGCTGTATGAATCATTTAAAAAGCTATATTTTTCTGAAATTCCCATTGAAATTGACCACTTACTTCCAAAGATATGATTCATTGAAGGTAGCCAAACAATATGAAACAAAAGACTTTCTCCTTTGTTTTGGCTCTAACTCAAAATCAATATTGTGCGACTTCAGAGTCATTTTGCTTGATCACAATCACATATAATGAATGTAACTTGGTGTAAGGAAGGCAGGTCTTGCAGAGTTCTCGACCGATTTAGATTTTTTGGCGTATGCAAATGACTACTAATATGCAAAATCTGCGTACCGTATTTTGCCTAATAAACGCCCCGGGCGTGCATTTTTCCAAAGGGAGGGCGTTTTATTACGTCAAAAATGAAAAGTCAAAAATCCTCCCCCCGAAAAATCATCTTATCACGCTTATTTTCGCTGATTACCATACTAACAAACAACGAGCAGGGGGACGCGGTTTTTGCCCTCCCGATGTCACCGTTCCCTACTAATTAAACTATTACATCTGTGCACAACAGCGATTCTGATACCGATTATGACGACAGTCCCCCCAGCCATTAAATCATGTGATTTAGTAAGCTTAACTCATTTGCTTGAATTGTTTTATTCCACAAATCGTATGGGAGGCGGTTATTAGAGCAGGGGCGTTTTTTAATTAAGTGAACATCACGGTAATTGCTATTTTTTTTTTTAAACGGTACATCAGATTCGCAAAAAATTCTTCACTGCATGAAAGTTTCTATCATCATGGTGCGCACTTTTTTTGCAATTTGAAAGTGCGTGATATATGCGGCTTATTATGCAATGAAGCGCAATCGCTGAAACGTACATCTGCATAGGGGCAAAAATCCTTTGCTAGTGAAAGACTAGTCGCCATACACTTTTGTGTGATCATAGTTAGGTCAAAGTGTATGTGGGCCAATTAAAGGGGCATTTTGTGGTGTTGAGAGGGAGTTGGGTTTTGTGGGGAAAGTAGAGGGAGTAGGGTGTTGGGGAAGTAAGGGGTGTTGCAGGGTGTGGGAGGGGGTGGGGTGTTTCTTGCGGGGTGTTGGGGAGTGTGGGGTATTGGCGGGGTGGTGGGAGGGGGTGGGGTTGTTGCTGGGTTGGGGAGGGGAGGGGGTGTTGCGGAATGTTGGGGTTGTGGGTTGCGGGGGGTGTGGTGCGGAGGGGGTGTGGTGTGTGTGGAGTGGTTGGGGGGAGGGGGTGGGGTTGTGCGGTTGCGGGGTGTTGGGGAGGGGGTGGAGTGTTTTGGGGAGGGGTGGTTGCGGGTGTTGTGGGGAGGGGGGTGTGGTGGTTGCGGGTGTTGGGGAAGGGGTGGGTGTTGCGGGGTGTGTGGGGAGGGGATAGGGTGATTGTCGGGGTGTTGGGGAGGGGGTTGGGGGTGTTGCGGGATGGGGTTGGGATGCTGTGGGGTTGGTGGGGAGGGGATGGGGTGTTGGCGGGGTGTTGGGCAGAGGGTGGGGTGTTGCGGGTGTTGAGGAGGGGTGGGGTGTGGCGGGGGTTTTGGGTGTTGGAGAGAGAGTTTGTGGAGGGGGGGCGTTGGGGAGGGGGTGGGGTTTGGCAGGTGTGGGTTTTGCAGGGGTGTTTGGGTGAGGGGGGTGGGGTGCTGCGGGGTGCTAGGGAGGGTCAATGGGGTTTTGGGGGTTTTGGGGGGGGGAGGGGGTGGGGGTGTTGCCGGGTGGTATGGGGTGTTGCGGGTTGTTCGGGGCCGGGTTGAGGTGTGGCGGGGTGGGTGGGGTGTCGTGTGGTGTTGGGGAGGGGGTGTGGGTGTTGGGAGTGGTTATCTGCAATCCTCCACTCTATCTGCTTGGCACCCTTTTTGGGAACACCCTGTATTCATACCATTGCAATCTGGTCTGCTGCTCCTTGTCTTATACTATGCGCGCAAGCAGGCGAGACTTGTGGTTTGAGAACCACCGTGTTTTGGGATCACATGAACCTTATTGGGGTGTATTTCCAAAACTGGTGCATTGTGGGATTGACCTCAATACACCGCCTGGGTTTGTTTTAAGAAATAAAGACTTCAGTTCAATTTGGTGCACAATTGAATAGGAAGACCTTATGGCTACATCTTATGGCTACACACTGTTTCATGTGATCTGTGTCTGTGTACATGTCAACATTTTATACACACTGGAACATCAATTGCTTTAATATACTAATTTACGTGGTCTACTGTAGACTGCTGTAGGCAAGTCTTTTAACATAATAACCCTAACAACAACTAAATCTCACAAAATCTCAACAGACTGAATGAGAAAATGCACTACTAAGTCCATAAGTAGCGATGACGTCATCAAACCAAGACTCATATGGGCACGAATCGCTGGCCGGAGGAGCGACCCCGCCATAGCGTGCTTTCCCGGGTCATGGGACTGGGTTCGAATCCCACCCGAATTTTGCGACTTTTCTTGTTCCCCTCTTCCCTCACTCCTTCAGTCCCTCCCTGGAGATAGGCTAGAAACCGACGTGGGGTTAGGGTTAATTAAGGTATATTTGTATTCAAAGCTCAGGCCATTGAACTTATTATTGCCTTTGATAAACACTAGGCTTTCATTTACGATTGGCTCTGACTTTTAAGTGGAATGTCTACCTCACAGTCACACATAGGATGCTTATGACCAAATAATTGAGGTAGTTGTGTAAAAGTTAGGTCAAAGGTCACAGATCACTAGGGTCAGTCAACTTTTCCTTGTGGTATGCATTTTTGGTAAATAAAACTTGGCATATGCTTGAAGGAGAACCTGCTTGTACTAAGAATAGCATTATACAATATACACTATAAAATATTTTTGAATACATATCGAGTGGTTTCATATGGAAAACAATTAAATTGCATGTAACCAAATTCTGGTCTGACATTGCACTATTTCAATTTAAAATATGAGCTATGGCCAGCACAGAAGCATAATAGATGCCATAGGAAATATGTGTTATGAAAGTGTCACACAAGAAGGTGTGTGACACTACTATGCCGGCCGTATCCCATAGCATGTTTTATATTAGCGTGAATTTTAAGTGGCGCATGAATCAGACAAGACGTTTGAAATTTATTTTCATGGGTAACATAATTCTGTATTTTCCATGAAACTACTTGGTATGTGCTTAATGGTTATTTTATAGTGTATATTGTATAATGTTGTTCTTATTATGGGTTCTTTAAAGACTGCATTAACACAGAACTTGAAAGACGATAATTATATAATATTGGATGGCTGAAAATATCGCCCGAGCCTAGATCAAATATCGGGCGAGTCGAAGACGAGCCTGATATTTTCTTGGCGAGGGCGATATTTTCTGTTATCAGCCGAAAGAAGCCATCCAATATTATTATTATTATGCAGGAAGAAGCTGACTTGACAAAAATAGTTTTAAAATGGCTTCAAAACTAATAAAAACGGGGTATTTGCTTGACGAGTTGCCCAATATTTTTGCGTATTGTGCAGTGTTGGGCGGTACGCGCTAATCGCATTGTGGTATTGCACCACAGATGCATAATAATCAGACATTCCATGTAGGACAGGTATCAGTATTTTGTATATTTTATATGGAGGAGAATTAAATGTCCCAGTTCTTCTGCCCCTGAAAAGTGTTTGCCATTTTTCTCCTGTGTCCTAAGCAGGTTTATGTGTTTTACAACTTACAATGCATCAGAATGCTAATTGTAGTTGACTTTACACTTTGTGTAATCACCTTGATCTTGATCAGGTAACTATAGTCCTCTCAGGGTTAACAAGGATGAATTAGGTTTTATATTTCCCCAGAGAGGGCAGTGCATATTAGCTCTGAAAAGAAAAAATATGCACCCAGCCAGATTCGAACTGGCAACCATCATCATACTTGCCCACTAAAGCATGAAGGCTGAGTGAGTAGTGGAATGATATATTAATCTATGTGTCTTAGGTCGGAAGTGTTCATCAGTTGATTTTGTAGGATGTTCTCAGTGAAATGGCAGAGTTAGAAAGATCATAAGTTGGCCAAATTTTATAGTATTAAAATATTTCAAATAAATTGCTTATGTTACAATTTCTTTTTATGCAGGAAATCATGGAACAAGAAATTGAAAATACTTATACTCCACCCAAGGAACCTGATGATGTTCCAGAGCAGGCTGCTAACATGGATACCTCTTGTGAA
The DNA here is from genome assembly GCA_023653785.1 of Ophioderma brevispina. NCBI lineage: Eukaryota > Metazoa > Echinodermata > Ophiuroidea > Amphilepidida > Ophiodermatidae > Ophioderma > Ophioderma brevispina. Next base: position 6,236 of record JAMKCH010085093.1, read on the forward strand.
GGTCCTCATGAAATGGGATCCAAAGCAATTACTGCCACTCCTGAAGCACTTGATGATAAGGGTGCCATAGAAATGGCTTGCCACACATTTCAGATGACAACTCTAAAGACGACATTGAAGGTAGTGAACTTCAAACTCAAAAAGTAGCCAACAACTTGGACGACAAAAAAGCTAGACAGCACATCATCTAGCAAGACAACTCCTGTAAAAATGAGGACTTGTAAATTGTGTCTTTTAAATGAAACCACTGAAAATGAATTATCTACCAGTGAAGAATGTGAAGCAGTGGAGCAAGTACAGTGTGACAAATGTCATAGAGAATTTACAACATCAGAATGCCCTGTCCGTCTGGAAAATAAAAGTTGCACAGACGAAACTGCATCTGTCCCTAAACAACTTGAAAAGTGTCCTATGTGTGAAATGACATTTGAATCTGCAGAACTTCTTGACGAGCATTTACTCTCTCCAGAAAGTTGTAGAAGAATAACAGATATAGTTCCCTCTCAAAATAGTGCCAAATATTCTGAAGGAATTGACTCTCCTGAAAATTTAAGACCATTTGAAGAACATTCTGCAACAGAAGATGATCATCAAGGTACTTCTAAACTGAAACCCCTTGAAAAACATAGTATAGTAAAGATTGGAGAACATGATTCCAAAAATACAAATGAAATGGCAGGACAATCAACATTATCTGAAGGTATTAAAGATAGTGTAGAAGAAGTGCAGTGTGTTGAAATAGCGTCATCACCTGAAAATGATGAAAATTGTGTCGATGGTCATGATGAAGGAAAACATTTAGAAGAGCAGTTGTCCTTAACCAATTTAGAGCAGTCAATGTTATCTGATAGTGTGGAAGATGCACAAGGTGTAGAAAAGCCGGTGTTATCACCTAAGAATAATGAAAGAATTACAGATGGTCTTGATGAAGCAGAGAATGTAAATGGGCAGCTGTCTACATCCAATAATAAGGATAGTTTGGTAGAGGCACAAGATGTAGAGCTGGTGTCATCACCTGAGAATAATCAAAGCATCTTGGAAAGTCTTGGTGAAGCCAAGGATAGAGAAGAGCAGTTGTCTTCGCCCAATCCTGAGCAATCAGTATTATCAGAAGGTATTAAAGATAGTGTGAAAGAGGCACAGGGTGTAGTAGAGCTGGTTTCATCACCTGAGAATAATGAAAGTATTACGGATGATCTTGGTGATGCAAAGCATGTAGAGGATCAGTTGCCCTTGCCAAATCCTGAGCAATCAGCATTGTCAGAAGGTGTTAAAGATAGTGTGGAAGAGACACATGGTGTAGAGGAGCTGGTGTCATCACCTGAGAATGATGAAAATGTTGTCAATTGTCTTGGTGAAGCAAACGATAAAGAAGAGCAGTTGCCCTTAACCAATCCTGAGCAAGCGTCATTATCTGAAGGTGCTAAAGATAGTGTGGTGGAAGAGGCACATGGTGTAGAACTAGTGTCGTCGCCTAAGAATGATGAAAGTATTACCAATAGTCTTGGTGAAGTAAACAGTGTAGAAAAACATTTGCCCTCACCTAAAAGTGATGAACTTATTGAAGAGAGCAGAGAAGAGTCCCAAACTGTAGAGGAGCAATTGATGTCAGCTGTGCATGATGAGGCAATTGAAGAAATGTCTCCTGTACTTACATGCAATGATATAGAGGAACCAGTAGAGACAAGTAATGTTGAAAAACTTGCTGCAGATGAAGAGGACGCTGTAGCTGTGGCTTCATTTCCTGCCACAGCAACTGTAGTGGTTGAGAATGATGCAGGGAACTCTCAATGTACAACATCTGAATTAGAACCAATAAGTTACAATGTTCAGGTTGATGAATGCCCCAATCAGCAGGATACCAATGTGGCTACAGATGCCACTTCTTTGATTAAGTCAGCATCATTGCAAGATGCAGATTCTAAAGCATCTTCTGAAAATGGGGTAATTGAAATACTTGATTCAGACAGTGAGGATAACAGTGTTAAGTCTCCCTCACAAACAGAAGTTAATGCCAAAGATAAGACAACAGTAAAACCAAGCACCATACCAACTTCAGTTAACACAAATGATGAAAATGCAGATGACAATTCAAAGGGAGAGAACTCTGCTCTTAAAATAAAGAAGAAGTACATCACTGGTAATGAAACTCTAGATCAGGATGTTGTAGAAATCCTGCAGGATGCAGACAAAACTTGTGGCAGAGTCACAAGAAGTATGCGAAGAACTAGTAAAGTTGTTCCAGGAGATGATAAAGTTTCAGCCAACAATTCAGGTCTTGATGGAAAATCTTCACAAGCAAAAGCGGCCAAATGCAAACTTGCAATCTCATCCACAACATCAGGTAAACCACAGGTTAGAGTTGCCTCACATGCAACAGAATCAGACAATGGTACACTTCTACTAAAGGTTCCTGCTTCATCTGTTCAAAGTGGTGCTAAATTTATTGTAACAATTCCACAAAATAATTCCAGTCAAACTCCTGCTGGTAAATACTTGATCACAGTTCCTCCAACAGATACCTCCAGCGGAAAAACTCCACAAGCAAAGACAGTTTTGTTGAAAGCATCAACGTCTGTTAACAAACCAGCCAATGCAGGCACAGATGTATTTGGAAAAGAGGTGAGTGCTCCTTCTACCTCAGCTCCACAACTAACATCGATGTTAAATAAACCATCAGAAATTATTTCTGAGCCAGAAGTCACAAATGATGAAGTGCAGGCAACACAGCTGAAGAAAACCATCATGCTGACAAAGCATACAAAAAAGGTATATGTCAAGGAACTAGAGCAGATAGATGAAGTGATTTTTGAATGTCCCAAATGCAAAGCTGGTTTTCCTCATATGCTGTTAGTACAACTGCATATGGAAGACTGTTGTCACCATCCACCAACCCAAACTCCCTCAATTCATATCAGAATCCCCACAGAAATCTTGCTCAAATTTTATGAGAAACATCCCTCGCCAAACCGCCAGAACTATAAATGTCTATGTTGTCAGGAGATGATTTCATTTAGAAATTACAGAATTGGAAAGTACTACCCATCTCTAGCCACTCACTTTGCCAAGCATACTTACCCATCAGTGAAGGTGGTTAATTACACTGAGCATTCAAAGACAAAGCCGCTTGGTGATGTCATAACAGTCCATAGTAAGCAAGCTGTTGAATGGATTGACCACATGGTGCCACCTTTTACATTAGGTAACCAACCCGTCTCTTCTAAGCAGGGAACATTAGATGGCTATCTTTGTACAAGTAATAAACTTCACCAGGAATCACTACTACTTCTTGAATATGACTCTGATGAACTAGATGATGAGATTTATTTGGAGAGGCAAAAGAAGGACCAGAAAAAGAAGAAGAAGAGAAGGGGCAGAAGTGGTGCCGATGATAGTGGTGCCTATGTGTGCAATTGGAAATCTGCTATTGTAAAAGAAGATAGCAATATCGTAGAAGTGACTGAAATAGGCACTCCAAAGTCTGCCTTTCCTGCTGATATTCATAAATCAGGGTCATTGAAGCATAGTATATTGCATAGTCCATCAAAGGTAACTCCTAAAGATAAGAAAGATTCTACTCAAAGTAAATCTGGCAGTAAAAAGAAGAAAGAGAAGTCAAAGAAGGAAAGAGCCAAACAGCTGTTTGTTGAAGATAACATTAACAGAAGAAGGAGTCCAAGGAAGGGAGGTACTGAAAATGTATTTTTGTCTCTGCCTCAGAAGAGAAAGCGGCGAGAAAGAAGTCTTGAAAAGGACGCATCAAAAACACCAAGTAAGACAAGCAAGTCTAAAAATGCAAGCAGTGAAGATGATATTATTCTACTCTCATCTGAGGAAGATTCTCAACACAGTATCAACTCAAAAGAAACAGATGTAGCAAGTAAAAGTACAAAAAATGTGGGTCCTCACACTTTATCCAAATCAAAAGAAAGTTCTGCTTCTCTTCCACGCCAAGAAAGCATAGATGATGAGAGTAGCAGAGGTAGTTTACCATCTCTTCCAGAAAGTGCTACAAAGAGCCAAGGTAGTTTGGAAATACAAAGATCATCAGTTACCAGCTCAAGGCCTCCCAGTGTTAATGTTAACAGAGCTGAAAATGAGGATGGAGACTCCAGGCAAGGTATAGAAACACAAGGTGGAGAGAATGAAGAAAGACCACCGTCCAGAGCATCTTCTATCATCTGTCTGTCGGATTCAAATGAAGAGGGTGAAGAAATAGTGGCCAAGACTCAGAACAAGACTTTGATTCAACAAAGCAATACCAGTACTAAAAGCGTTATGCAGAAAGTTGCCAAAAATAATGCTGCACAAGATAATAATAATAAACAGAAAATACCACAAATCACAGACTCTGCCAAAGGTAAAGGAGAAGTGTCAAGTAGTGCTAAAGCTAACACTGAGAAGGCAAACCAAGCAAGTGCAGACAAAGTAGTAGAAGAGGTCAAGAAAAGAAAAGTTCCTGAACCTGAAGTACTTGATACAGAGGATGTTACAGTGCTAAGTGATATTGAAGATAATGAAGATGATGGTGTAGATTTGAATAGTGACAACTATGGTCCCATATTGCTTGACAAGCATCAGGTAAAAACCTACTTCCAAATGTCAAGAGAGGAACATGGAATCTATGAATGTTCTTTGGGTGGTTGTACAAGTTGTGATTGTGTAGCAGAATCAGATCTGTTTGAACATCTCAGCCAACACATTCATGTGGAAAAAGTCCACCCACAGAAGCGGTCAAAGACAATCTTGTTCAAAGGAAAAGTAGTTCCACAATATCTAAAGCTGACACGACATCAGATTTGGGCACATTTCTGTAACATTACTCTGGATAGTGATATGGAGATTTGTGATGAGTACATGCAGCAGTATAAGCAGTGCAGGTGGGCAAACTGTAGTCAGCGAGTCTGGACAAAATATGGAAGACTGTCGCACCATCTGAGATCTCATCTTCGCTTCACTCAAATTGATGTGAATAGGTATGAGAAGATGCGGGAAGAAAGAAGGATTTCTGGTGCTGATAATAGAATTAGTTACCAAACCATCCCTCAGTACAGCCCTGTGATAGATACAAGATTAAGAGTGTCAGATGGAGACCAAGTGCTCTGTTTACCTGAAGATTTATCTTAGGGAAATACCGTTATGGAAAGTCTACATCCGTGAATGTAAGAGGGACATTCAATTGCCTTGTCTGTGAGTATTGCCACCACCTTGATTCCAATGCCAGTGCAGTGATGACAGTTAAAATTCTAGCCTGTCATCTGAAGCAACATCTACCTCTTAGCCGAACTCATACGTGTCTTATCACACCTAAAGCTCTTAAATCTCATATTAAGCCTGATGCTTATGCAGCAGGTATCAGGGCTAAACTACCAATTGCTTATAGAGATCTAGAAAGTATTGAAGATCTTCCTGAAGTCATTGTGACATCTTGTTATGACATGCTGAAGATGAAGTTTATAGAACCAGCTGCCATGGGAGTAGTTATGCCAATTATTAACAAAGATGGTGTATTGTACAGGTGTCTGTACTCAGGTTGTCAGATTGGAATAGTTGGGGAAAAGAGAAAGGATCTTCTGAAACACATCAAGGAACACGCACCAGCCATTGCAGAGAAAGAAATACCAAGGCAAAGCAGAGGTATGCTATATTTATACACTATTTTCACAGATATCAGATGAAGGAGGTCATCTTTCTTCATCTTGTGCATTTGGGTTGATTTTAATCAGAAGTTACTACGCAGTAGCCTCTAGGGCACTGTGATGTTTGCTCATAACAAATGTGACAACATCAAGGGGAATGAGTCACATGTCACTAGTATTCAATTTGTGTTTAATTTTAGCTACTTCCATAATTAAAGTGCTACTTTTGATTCAAACCCCATTACATTTGGACGTCTGGTTCATAGATAAACAAAAAATCCATGACTTTCCTAAACAAAGAAAAAGAAGTATTTACCACCTCTTTTGGTCTATTTCTAAAAATCAATATTAGTGACATCCAACTAATTTCTTTGTTCATGTCACAAATGTGCCATCAGAATCAACCAAAAAGCTTATTTTGAGGATATCTATTGAAATATAAACCAAACAAAGTTGCTAAGATTGTGAAATACACCTTGGGGTCTACCATTTGAGCAATGATCTTTGTAAACCCTTTCCCTAAATTGCCTAACTTTGGAAACAGGGTATCATACCACATCATGTATATACATGGGAGAGCGTGGCCTGGCGGTTAAGGTGCTTGCCTGTGGCGCAAATTTACCAACAAAAATTCCCGGGTTCGAATCCCGGTGGGGTCGTGGCACTTGCTGGGATTTATTCGGGTACTATACATTCTGGATTTGATCTGTATACCAGCTATTGATTAAATACAGAATACCGCTCTCCTCCATGGTTCACTTGGAATTGGGCAAATGGATCATGAAAGCATCCCGTCCTTCGGAGGGGACGTTTAGCCGTCGGTCCCGTGTACAGAGAGTCACAACTGTACATGTACATCGCAGTCAGTGTCGAATAAGAGTAGGGTGAAAACCCTGACTGTTCCCAATCCGCCCCAGCCTCAAATAGCGGGCCATGTTAGGAGCGTCCGTATCATGGATACACACGGCCCCGGATCAGCACACTCAGTTGAATAAATCCTGACACCACCACAAGCCATTACCAATGACTTGTGGATACGCTAAGAAGAAGAAGAAGATGTTTATACCCCACATCATGTATTGTTTTGTTCTGGTTGCCATGGTAATAATACAGGGCTTCTGATTGGCTAAACATGAGAACAGATGCAACTCAAAAGTGGTAACTGATAGCATGCCCATATTTAGAGTGATGGTGCTAGAATAAAATTATTAAAAGAAGGTCATATCAGAGCAGAGGGAAAAGAGGTAATTGATTCAATTTTTTGGTACACAAAATTTTAGAAAATTATCATCTCAGCTGACTAGTTTACTCTATAGATTTACTTTTGAAACAAAAAAAATGCATTTTGCAGTTGGCTGAGATATTTTTTTGCCAAAATACTCAAAAACTAGTGAACTGAGACATCTTTTTCATGAGAAACTGGTTTCGAACATCAGATGGATCATCCAGTTCTTGATATCCAGTGTACCGCAAACCACATTTATTGGTTCCTATTCTTAGTCAGACAGAGAGACTTTAACACAGTGATTTTATTGATGGGAGCCAGCCCTTAGAGGGCATGCTAAGAATAACTGGCCAATCATGAATGAAGAATGGACTGTTGTCGATGGAAATACAAAAGGCAATGTAAACATAATGATTGATGCGTGTACAACAATGGCATTTTAATTTGAGTTACAGCCGTTTTGTATCAGAATTTGGCCTTTTGCTTGTTTTTAGATGTAGCCTTTAAAAAAATGTTTATATTAGGCACATTTCATACAGAATATGTAAGAATTTCATTATTTTTGTTAGCATTCCAAATATGAACAACACGTTTAAAATTGATTTTTTTCCCAGTCTTTTTTGGGACGGATTGCGTATGGACCGGATTTTCGTACAAATCCGCTTATGAAATGGCAATGTTCTGGATGTTTAAGGATGTAATGTGTGTGGTGTCTGAACACAAAAAAGGTAACATTTTGCCATAACGTTTTTTTTGTCCAGATGAGCTCGAGTACCCAAACTTATATATATTGTAGGGGCACAAGCCCCTACTACTATGATTTATCCATTCCCCCATGGTCCTTCCCTGTGTCCTGACAGGGGGATGTGGAAATGTCAAAAAAGGTCAACATTCACCAAAAGGAAACAATTTTGCCTAACTTTTTTTCCATATGAGCTAGAGGGACCCAAACCTAGACTATATTTATGGGGAGGGGGCACAAGCCCCTACTACTACTAACCATTCATCCCGCCTGGTCCCTCCCCTGGTCTGACAGGGGTGGGGAATGTCAAAAAAGTCACATTTCACCAAAAAGGAAACATTTTGCGAATAACTTTTTTTTTCAGATGACTAGAGTACCTAAACTTAGATATATTGTAGAAGGGCACAAGCCCCTACAACTACGTAATCCATTCCCCAGGTCCTCCCCTTGGTCCTGACAGGGGTGGGGAATGTCAAAAAAGTCAACATTTCACCAAAAAGGTAACATTTTGCCATAACATTTTTTCAAGATGAGCTAAGTACCCAACACTTAGATATATTGTAGATGGCACAAGCCCCTACTAACCATGTAACCCATTCCCCCAGGGTCCTCCCCTGGGTCGACACAAGGATGGGTGGTGGAAGTCAAAAGTCAACATTTCACCAAAAAGGTAAACATTTTTTCCCTACTTTTTCCCAGATGAGCTAGAGTACCCAAACTTAGATATATTGTAGATGGCACAAGCCCCCTACTACCCATGTACAGGGTGATTCAAAAGATTTACACTCGTTTCGTTTGATTTTTTCTAAAGTAGTGAAAAATCTACCCGAAGAATATTGACTATCGCATACAAAACAGATATTTTACCTACTAGAGAAATTTGAAATTTGATTTTTGAACTTTGCATTGAGAAGTTATGCTAACTTAAAGATAGGTGCCCATTTTTCACTCTGGTCACGGAAAACTGTTGGGGAATATGGCCAAAGGACTTTGGATGAGTTTACACAAGTATATCATGACATTTCTGCTTGCTTTGATATCTTTGTGTAAACCTTCAAATATAAAGAAAAATGTAAAAATATTCATATCTGAAATCAGTAACACTTATGGATTCTTACACCCAAACCTTTGAAAATTATTTCAAGAATGGTCGAACATTGTTCGCATATCTTTCACGGGAACTTTGAATGCAAAATATGTAGGCAATCCTATGCAAAACTTCTGGTTGACTCACCATTTTCGTGTAAACATTTATATAGAGTCCCGTGGATGCAAAATGAGGTATTGCCTCATTTGCAAGCGCTACCGCACAGCATCATACAGCGCGCATGACGGAATCAATGTAATACTCATTTGAAATCCAGGGATTTCTATATGAAAAACGTCTACCAATTTTTCACCGACGCCTTCATAATTAGATGGGGAACGGTACTTGGGAATCTAAGATTGAACATAAACCACGCATTTAACATCGATCTGTCTTTCTCTTGGCATCTCAATCCTTCTCTATCCTCCCACTCTCGTCTACTCCCGTTATGCTGTACTTTTCCCACTTTCCCGGGTTTACCGATAGTGTAAGCTTATTTCCTAGTCGACAACATGGGGAAGGGACAATGGTCCCATTCCCCCGCCCCCCTGAACGCTACTGTATTGACTATTGGTAGAAAGAAATATAGCAACAACTAGTTGGTTTGAAGAGGTAACGGTAATGGCGACTTTGAAAAATAAAGGTTAGTAAGCATTTAGATGACAGTAATCAATGGCTTTGCTTCTGGACGTGAAGAAGTGTACAACCGTGGTCAATACGGTTTTTGGCGGGGCTTGTTAATTTACAAAATCACAATATGCGAAAAGGTAAACTTCGATTTTTTACTCAATGCGTGGATATAATGAGCTATGTTTTCATGCATAAAAAACAATTTTTAAAACTTGTTAAAATATTTTATTAGTTTTTCTGAATCGAGTGTAAATCTGTTTGACTCACCCGGTAATCCACTTCCCCCAGGGTTTCCTCCTGAGTCTGACAGGGGGGTTGGGGAAAGTCAAAAAAGGTTCCACATTTCACCAAAAAAGGTAAACATTTGCCATAACTTTTTTTCAAGATGAGCTAGGGTAGTCAAACTTGGCTATTGTGGTAGGAGGGGACAACCCCCTACTAACATGTAATTCTCCCCCAGGGAACCTCCCCGAGGTCTGACAGGTGGTGGAGGACATGTAAAACAAGAGAGAAACAATTTCACAAACAAAAGTAAAAACATTTTTTGCCATAACTTGTGTTTCCAGAGATCCTAGAGTAGCAAACGTAAGTATATTGTTAGGAGGGGACAAGCACCTACTAACCAGTAATTCATTCTCCCAGGGTCCTCCCCTGGGTCTGACAGGGGTGGGGAGGAAATGTCAAAAAAGTCAACATTCCCCAAAAAGTCATTTTTTTTTCTAGATGAGTAAGAGTAGCCAAACTCAATATAATTTTATTTATAGTGTGCGTGTGTGTTTGAAATGTTTGGGTAGGCAGGTATGTATGTAGGGAGGTGTACGTGTGTGTATGTGTTTGTATGTGCTTGTGTGTTGGGTGTGTTGTGTGATTGTGTATTGTAACGTGTTATGTTTGGCGTTCGCGCGGTGGATGTGTGTGTGTGTGCGATGAGAGTGCGCGCGCGGTGTGTGTGTGTGTGGATATGATTGTGTGTGACCGTCGTTTTTGTTATGTATGCGATCATTCAACAATGTTATAAACATATTGTATAATTATTTGCATATGCTTAGGCCACTATATTATTTTTAACAAAAATACAAAACAGAATTTTGTTTGTAAATTTTAAATAATTTGATAAAATTGGATACGATTGAGCCCAAAATGTTGGTCGAGCGATGAGTTGCAGAAATATTGGGCGAGACGCAAGTCGAGCACAATATTAAAAACTCATAGCGAGACCATTACTATGGGCGTAAATCTTCCAATTTAATCATTTTAATCTGTTTTGAATCCGATATTTTTTACACAATTGGAACTCCCTAAAACATGTTAATGGCAACGATTGCTTCGGGAATTGTGTTTTAAATTTTGTATATATCTTATGTCAATTAATATATGTTTGGGCATATTTTATTTTGGGTTGTATCATAATATGTGCAAATATTGTAATTTGGATTGGGGTGTATTTTAATTTTGTGTATTATCTCATGTGAAACTATTGGATTTGGATGTATTTTAATTTTGTATATTATCATATGTGCAATGATGTGCAGGGCCCCGTGTTAGATCAGCGGTCAGCTGAATCGGGCTACCCTGTGTAAAGATAATTATAAATAAATAAAAATAAATAAATAAAGTGTTTAGACCTATGCCTTTCATGAGCTCCTAGGCGACCGTCTAACTGCCCGATATGGAGTTTTGTTGAGGTTTGGGTCCAACAGTTCACTTAGCTTCAAGTGCCTTCCATGCAGGCAGACTGGCTTATGGACTTTTTTGGTCTCCACCTTCTTGCGTCAAGTATAGACTATACATACACAATGTACACCCATATTATTCAATGCCCCGGAGCTGCACATACTCTAGGGAGAAAAAGCAATCCGTCCATACCGCCATTGGCGGTTTACAGATTTTCTTAAATATTGTTCAGTGTACGCTATTCAACTTTGATTGGCCATATTTTTGGAACCATGTGTCAAAGTTCGATCAAATAAAAAGCATTAAAGCAATAGCAACACACTTTTTGAAGAGTGCCCCAAATTTTCAAATTTGAGGTTTTTGTACAGTTGTGTTGGTAATTGTCTAGTAAACCATACCTATGAATGGTAACTGTCAAAAGTGTGTATTTGTCATAAAAAAGACTTTGTAATTAGAATTGGGATCCTCAATTGTATTTTCACGGCAGAGCTGGAAAAGCCAAATTTCTGTCCGTCCATTGTGAAATAGTGCCACCTCATGAAAATGACCTCTAACTGGACTTGAACCAATGGAACAACAAAGAGATGAGCATAGACACGTACATGGCACTATTTCCTGGCTATTTCATATTGGAAGGATATTTCCAGCACCCACTTAATTATTATCGGGATCCAATATTAATTTAAAAATTCCTTCTTTTGCGATACATAGACAAATCGAGCTCAACCATTCACAGGTATAGTTTACTTGTCAATTACCAATGCATCTGTGTTAATTTTTTTTTTTTTTTTGAAAATTGGGGTGCTCTTCAAAAAATGGGCTGTTATTATAGATGAAATCATACAGAATTTGAAAAATGAACTTATTTTCTTTGTGGATGTTTTTCTGTGATTGCGAGGGTAGACCTCCCAAATATAGCCATGACTATAGCTACATGTATATATCTACTGTGGCAATTTGATCAAACCATTATTGCTCCAGTGAAATAGTGAAATAAATTTATGTTAATCACATACATTCTTTCATGTGTTTAATCAGTAATTTTGCAAGCTAAATTGTGAGTTTATATTGTTTATGACATAATTAGTTGACAAATTTTCATTTCATCATATTTTATTCAAATTTATAGAATGTCTTGCCACAGAGTTACTGTCTCTGCCGTTTGGTAGAGTGGTGTGTGCAAAGGGGTGCAGTTTGATTTGTCAGTCAGGAGAAAAGATTCATTCACAAAGAATCCCATTATTTTTATCTCCCTGGCTTAAAAAGCCATGGGGGATTTTGCGACAGCACATTTCGTGTGTGTGTGTCTGTGTGTTGCATTTTGGTTTAACCAGGAGGATAACTTGGTTAGGTTGCTTGGTTAGGTCATGGTTAGGTTGACTAAAAAGGTAAACTTGTACCAGATCCCAATGTCCAAATTTGATGAAACTTGGTATGTGGGTAGTGGTGATAGCCATGCACTGTGTCATCATTATTTGTGCATATTATTAATGAGCTCATTTGCATATTTTATTCACTGCCAGTTTGCTCTCTGCCAGGGGGAATTGCAAGTTTTAACTTGAAGCATTTTTAAAGCCTACATTCAGATCAGCACTTGCTTTAAATGTTTATTTACCGTCCATTCGGAGGAAAATTAGTCTTATGCCCCCCCAAAAAAAGATCCTGCGAATGGTACTGGTGTGGTAATGCACATGTAGCTTTTCACATTCTCAGTCTTTCTTGAATGTGGTTATTGATCCCACACAGTAAAAATTGAAGGTTACCAAGAAAGTTCAGAGATTACCAACTCCTCCATGTGTGCGTGTGATAGATGTCTGGCTAGCTTTTGGTATATTTTGAATAGTCTTAACTGTAGCTTAATTTACCTCCTGCAGATGGATCTGACCCACTACCACAGTACCTTGAGGATCCTGTGAAAGAGTCTACCATATCAGTAGAAGGCAATCATGGGACAGAGAAGAGAAAGAGAAGAGCCAGTGCAGCTGCACCGATGAGGAAGCAATGAAACAGTAACACATTCAAAACACAGAAAAGTATCAGATACTAATGACCCATTAGAGGCACAGAATGTGAAAGGTGATGATATGGCAGGTACAGCTGAAATGGATGATGCATCCAGTGATGGTGATATAGTAGAATTAATAGAAGTATCATCTCAAGATTCAAGTCAGGTTCTTTCTGAGGGTCCGCCTCTGGAGAGTGCTTTACAAGAGGACAGTCAAGAAAGTATGGAAACTTCTGTAGACGGATCATCAACCATGGATATTGCCATTGGTGATTCAACTATCATGGATAGCAGTGATAGAAGTGATTTACCAGAATGGAGTAACAACAACAGGGGTGTGAACTCTGTGACAGGAATCGAACCATCTCGTGACAACCCATCCAGAAGTATGGATGAGTTGCGTCACAATCCCAATGACGTGATTGTGTGTAGTATGCCAGATGTAGAGGCTTACTTTTGTGAACACATTGTAAAGTACTCTTCTTATGTGTCAACATTGTCAGACAAAGTTACATTTGGAAAGCCTTCTTATTCGTGTCCAGAGTGTGGAGAAACAGGGTTGAAAGGTGTTGCATTGAAGCAGCACCTAGAGACCCATGTTGGCAAGACAATTAAATGGAAGACTCTAACCAAAAACACACTCCTACCTGGTTCTGAGTCTGAAACAGAACATGATTCACCAAGTAAGAACAGAACTATGACAAAGTTGAAAAGGTCTTCTGCAAACAGAGTATTATCACCACTCAAAATGAAACTTAGTCCTAGAAAATGGGAAGGAAAGAATGGTTTGCTTAGATATAGTGCTAAAGATATCAGATTGGTTGGTCAGGGTGTTCGAAGGGCAAGGCAGAATTTCAACTCTGTCCTCAGCAGGATTCTGAACCGAGAGAGGAATCTGCGTAGAGGAAAGATGACAAGAAGTCCCATTAAGAGACTTTCACCATTTGGTTTAGGTTTCAGAACTTTCAGAAGAAGTGTGAAATTTGGAAACCTTCCTACAAGGAATCTCGGAAATGACCTTTCAACTCAGGTTAAACAAGGTCAGTCTTCCAGTAACAAAGATGCTGAAAATGTCAAGCAATCTCAAACTGAAGGAAAAGAACAAGTTGCAAAGCAAGGTGTCCACGAAGAAAGCTGCATTTCAAAATCCAATACTTCCCAAACTGAAGTAATAGACCTTGTTGATGAAGGAGCATCAGATATAATAAGTGTTGGTAGTGATGAAATGGAAATGAGTAATGCAATGCAGAAGGGTCAAGCTAATGAACAGATAAGTGTTGAAGCAGAAGAGCCCCAAGGGGACGATTTGTTTTTGACGATTGAAGACATCTTGAAAGAGCATTTCACAAAAGAAGAAAAGCAACGTTCGCGCAAAGGTATCGGTATGAACTTCGTTGTAGTTCAGTACAAATGTAAACGCTGCAGTTTTACAACACTGACTGTGTTGGATGTGCCAGAACATGTGGCCTTTCACATCAAACGTAAAGTCATCCTCAAGATAAAGATGGATAAATAATAATATGTGAACACTGCCACAGCAAAATCCTTTCTAATGTTATTTATATGATATTTGTATCTGGTATTATTAACAAATATAGCAGGTCTCTATAGAGACAAATGCCAAATGTTATACATTGATGCTTTAAACCTTACCCAACGAAAAAGCAACCACAGGACAAATTTGCCTGTGTGCTGCCCGTCTGCCTGCCCGTGGATGATGATATGAAGTGCAATCCATGTTGCAGTAAATTCTTTGTGAAATAGTGAGAGCAACAGCATGTAAAATTCAACTTCACATGTACAAGTGAGCATCATTCCATGTGTCCTTACAATGTCAAATTGCCAAAGTAGCTGTTTTATATTATACTACTTAGCAATTATAATTTGATCAGTCCTAAACGCAGAAAAAGATGATTGTGCGAGTGTAACAAGTTTGTATCTACAATAGCTGCCATATGATGTACTTTCCAAAATGGGTTAGTTACAGTCCTAAAACTGATGTTTTTCACTTTAGTTGGTGACTCTGTCACCCGAGTAATCATCTGAAGACACACTTACCAAAGGCTTGCCAAAACACGAGTCAAAATAGGCAGCTATTACAGACGGGTGTTTCCATAAGGTGACACCCTTTTCTGACATACTTTTGTGACACCCTATGAATTCGGAAACCTTAACGGACCTTAACCACACGGTTTATGTTGTTTATTCTGTTAAGGTTTCCTAATTCATAGGGTGTCAGAAAAGTATGTCAGAAAAGGGTGTCACCTTATGGAAACACCCATTACAGACCTTATTGCACTCAATGCAATGATACTGTTTTGCTTATTTCTTACTGAAGATATTTTGTTGAATGCTATAGAATAGTGTTGGAGTTGCACCTATGCTTTCTATATCGATGTGACATTATGCGGTCTGCTTAGTATTGATCAAATTATAATGCAATCCTATCAGTGACGTAAGTAGGTTTATATTCAATGCAGTAAATATGAATTATATGTGTCCAAAATTTCAAGTGGGACTATTGTTTTTGTTTTAGCTTGTAGAAGGAAATGCGAAGAAAGTTGTTTCCAGATTAGTTGTTGTTTAGTTTTGTCAAAGGTCAACATTTCATTAGCCATACAAACATGGTAATGTGTACTTGTAATGATAGTCAACTCATTGTAGTGGCCATCAGATATATTTTGGTTATGATTGTTGTGTTAATTGTTGTTAGTTAAGAAATTTAGAGAAGTTGTACAACTTTGGACACATAGTACCAAAGAGAGATGTAATTAGAAGGTGGTCATTTGTGGTGCTAATTCTCCATTGAATTACAAAGCAAGTAATGAGAAAAAATGTTAAAACCTTTCCACTGAAGTTACTCTGTATATTCTGGCAAAGGAAAAAAACTGTATCTTCATAATAGTAACTTGCATCAGTAACTGAAGTGAGGGAAATGAAAGCTTTATTAGGCGCATCTAGGAAGCACAGCTTGTTTATTGTCTACAACAGCATGTGTGCATTTTGCAAAATTGATTCTGAGGTTTCATATAGGACCATGTCAGATGGGTTGGGGTAGGGAACAAAACAAACATGAACCCACACTTTCCCTACATAAATGTTTTAGTTTGTTGGTGATTTAAACCTGAAACTAGGCTTTATATAAAGCGATTTATTTTTTTGAGCAAAAGATTGTAGAAAAGCAGGGGCGGATCCAGGATTTGAAAAAGTCCACATTACCGGGGGGCTGAAGGCTGAATCTTGTCCAAAATGGGCTGATTGTGCAAGATTTTGCAGAATTACCCGGAGGCATGCGCCCCCCCTCCGCCCCCTCCCTGGATCCGCGCCTGAAAAGGGTAACATGTTTAAAAAGTTTCTGGTGACAAACATTTAAGGAAGGAACAAGTTCAGAAGAGGAGGATTTAGTTCAGATGGAGGAGTCTCCAATATTTGTTATGTTATGGGACTCACTTGGTATTGATCAAAATAGCAGAATTAACAATGAAAAATGTTTGCATTATATGAAAGATTCTATGCACTCCTGAAAAATGACCCTTAAAGAAAATAAAAAAGGTTGTCTTTGGAGGTTTTGTTCAGTTTAGAATTAATTCTTTAAGTTTAGCAGCACAGTCAATATTTTACCTTATCTGCATCCTTTTTCTTTTAGAGGTACTCTCTTTGGACAATCAACTCCTAATTATGTCCTTATTAGGTTGTATCTACCTAATGTACATTCTACTTCATGTTTGGTTAAGTAAAGTTTCATGAACTATACTCTGTTCGATCTCAAGTTTGAGGGTGGCGTCACTGCGTGCGTTAGGTTTTTGCCCTAGAAACGCATGCGCTGACCCTTCAATTGCAGCATTTACGCAGGCGAACAAAAAGGCGGCACAATTGAAACGCTAAAGCAAATGCAGAGTTCCGTCATTACGTCACCCTCAAACTCAAGTCCGAACAAAGTATACTTGCTGAGCATTGTGTGATTATTTGACAGGTTTGGGTTTGCAAATAGTTGGTCTACATCCAAATGTTTGTATTCAAAACCAGTTATCTTTGCATATTGTGTACATGGTCCTTTGTTCACACCCATTTTTTTGTTGTTCAATTTTTGATTTTTGTTTCATTTATTCAGCATTTAATTTTCTTTTGGCAACTTACCTCCTTTCTCTGTCCATCCACATTCAATGCCCATATTATTAATACAAGTCTTAATGACTTGTACTAGTGCTCCAAACTGTTCCTAAGACATCTTTTCTGTCAATTATGTAAAACCTTTTGAACCTTCCTTAAGAACAAAAGTCTTGGGTCGCAACCAGGCACAGGGTTTTCAAATACCCAGTGCCTTGTCTCTTATGGTCACTCGAAGGCATGTGTGGTCCAATGGATAAAGCTCCCAACCCACATGCCTAAGGTTTTGAGTTCAAGCACCACTGTGCCCAATGTGGTCAATCAATCCTCTCTACACAGTAAATTGATGGGTACCGGCATTAATCAGTGTTGGGAATATAAGACTCGCTGTAGAGGAAGTGTAGCTATCCCCCTACAGCAATATTATATGGTGGAGTCTGGCCCAATCGCTTCAAAAGAGAGATGGGCATGCCTTTCCTGTGTACACAGGTTCATCCCCTTTACCTTTTTGTCAATTGTAGAAATGCTATTTTGAAAGTCTTAATCAAAACTTTTTAATTCTAGAAGAATACCTGTGACATTAAGATGATGTTTGTATAAATACTTAAAATTTAAAGGGGACGACCCATTTAATTCTATAAATTTTCATCTTAAAGGTGCAACGAGAGATTTTGAGGCACCCAAATATTGTGTCATTATAGTAATTTCATATAGATTAGACACTCAATAGCCTTTTTACCTTGTATTTAGCTACAGAAATGTCTTAAAGAGAGAAAAAGGGCGATTTTGATTTGCTTATACGTTTGTATTTCAATTTATAACATAGGCTGAATTTCGTATTTGCTCCTATACGAAATTAGAAATTTCACAATTTTTGTACCAAAGAAACATTTCTCAGCTTAATCCTTTCAGGTGGGGATATTTTTTATTGAAAGCTTTACATCAGGGCAAAAATCAGTAGTTTCATATTTTTCGGGGTACCTGATATGAGAAATCTCTCGTTGCACCTTTAATAGGAATGACATTGACCCCAATACCCATCTGTAAAGTTTCACATCAATATTTCTGTCCGTTTTGATGTGATAGCTAACAATGTGATTTTGTAAGCCCAGATGATACTGTGTAAAATATTGGTCAACCAAAATGACACGTTTTTGCTCGTAGCATCCAAACCAAAAACCTTTCAGCCGTAAGATGTCACAGGGTAAATGAGAAAAATAGTTGTCTTCAGACAAAAAAAGTTTGACCACTTCCAGTAAAATCTAGGGTTCTGGAGACACAGCTGCTATTAGCAATTGGGCCATGCACCTTGATCCACACCATAATTTTGTGAGGTTAAGATTTTCTGTACTTTGCGTACATATCCCACAGTTGATAGAGGTGACTGGAATGTTCGTTGACTCATTGTTTTTAATCCATGATATTATCACCATTGCAAAGTTATTACAAAATCTTCAGTTAAGTCATTTACAAGTTAACTAATTTCAACTTTAACATGGAAAATTGTGAATGTTTAGATAATGTTAGATGTTGGTTAGATTAGTTACCAAGCATTACATTTCAGCTTAACTTAGGATGAATGAAACAAACATTGAATTAAAAATACATTGAAATCAATATATCTGCAATATTTTCAGATCCATACAGATCCTCCTGTAGTTTATCTTAACCAAACAGTGATATAACAAGTGAATATTTCACACATGTGGTGAAATCTAAAGTGAGCATATAGGTCAGAATCTTTTGTGGAAATTGAAAATGTACTTTGCGAGTAAAATTTCCCGACATCCTATTGGAAATGGTCTATATTAATGTTATTTTTTTTTTCAAGAAATGTGTTAAAGATCATTTTGTGAGCTCTATGAAATGTTGTGACCATGGTGGGTCAATGAACTGTACTCTGAAAATGAAATCAAATCCAATTTCTGTTTGTTATTGTCATGGAAATTTGCTTTAAAGGTGCAATGAGAGATTTCAAATAATAGGTGTCACTAAAAAATGTGAAAATTCTGAATTTTGCACTGGTGTAAAGTTTTTCAAAATATCCCCATCTGATCTGAAAGGATTAAGCTGAGAACTGTTTCTTTGGTACAAAAATTGTGAAATTTCTAATTTCCTATATATAGAAAATTCAGTCTTTCTATTGAAATATATAAGCATATACAAGTCACCTTTTGTTTTCATTGTTAAGGTTATTTCTGTACCAAATAAAGGTAGCGAATTATTGGCTGTCTAAATCCATAGGAAATCACAAGCATATCAACAGCAAATAGGATTACTTGAAATCTCTTTTGTTGCACTTTAGTCGATACTGTTTGAAGCTAGGCAATTAGTTCAGTTATTGTTATGTAGAAATTCCCAAGTTAAAAGTTTTATTCTTGCAAATTGTACTTTCTAATTAATAATACTTTTTTTATTTTGCTCTTTTCTTTCCCTCATATTTGACATATTTCTATACTGCAAATGTGTTGAGAGCTATACGTTTTGGCCAACATTTTTCCTCTGTCCTTTGTATGTAATGTTGTTTTATGCCATTGAGCTAATAAAAATGTAATTAATAGCATTGCTCTATGCATATAAAGCTGCAAACTTGGAAATGTTCCACTCATTGGACCTGGTTTTTAAGCAAGATAACATTTTTTGAAGAGTGCCCCCAATTTTCAAAATTTGGATTTTTTTGCAAAGTTATGGTTGGATATTGTCTGGGAACCCAACCTGCAATAACCTGCTCAAATGTGTATTTATATAAAGTAAGCGTTATTTAATTAGAATTGGATCCCCGATTGTACGGACACGAGCTGGAAATGCTAATTTTTTTGTCCGTGTCAATGATGAATTAGTGCCACCTCAAGAAATGACCTCCACTTGACTTGCCTGAACCAATAAAACAACTATTGGATGAGCATAGACACGTACAGGGCGCTATATCCCCCGCTATTTCATATTGGAAGTTGCCTGTTCCAGCAGCCGTTGAATTTAAATTATCGTAGATCTCCGATATTAATTATTCTAATTACAAAATTCCCTTCGCTTCATTTGCGACACGACATTTATCGAGCTTTAACTTCCCAGGTATAGCTTTACTAGCCAGTTGCCAAGGCAACCGTGTAAAAATCTCAAATTTTGAAAAATTGGGGGTGCCTCTTAAAAAAATGGGCTATGACTTGCTTTAAGACCATGGAACTAAGAAAGAAAGAGCTGCTGCTAACGAAAAATGAGGATACACTTGTTAGTAATTCTTAAAGTATTTCTGCAAAGTTTTGGTTATTTTTTTCCTCAATTAAGGTCAACAGAGATTTTCACATAACAGGTGTCCCTAAAAAATGTGAAAAATCTTATTTTTTGCACGAATGTAAATCTTTCTATCAGAAAAGTCCCCACGTGAAAGGAATAATCTGAAAAATATTGTCCTTGGTACATAAATTGTGCCATTTCTATTTTGTAATAAAATTCGCATTTGTTTTCACTTTAAAGCACCCCAAAAACAAATTGGTTCTTTAACCAAACACACAGTAAGAAATCTATTTGGGGTCCTTACTAATATGGAATCACTAACAATAAACACAATTATGGGGTGTCCCCGAAAATCTCTTTGTTGCACTTAAGGCAATTATAAGCAATATGAATTTCTCTGTATTTTAATTAGATAGCGATGCTGATTGGTCTAGGTAAGTAACATGTTATTTTGCAAAGATGTATCAATACACGCGGATTTTAGTAATTTCACATTGTCTCAATTCAAATACCACTGTTTCCTTGAAAGCATTTTAGGTTTTTCATCTATTATTAGAATTCTGTTTCCTACTTTCTAATAGTTACACTAACTGACTCCTGAAGCAAAAAGCACCACAGAATAACACCATTACAATCCATAAGTAAAGGCAGATTGCCAAAGGGGTTGTACATGTTTTGTGACCCATTTTGGCCTGCCCGATCAAATTCAGCCGCCTTTATAGAATAAGTAGCATGTGATACTGTCACTTGCCAAGGTTAACATTTCTTTTGTTAAAGGACAATATGACCATTTTGCTATCTATAGTATCCAAAAATTTTATTTTAAATCCATGTGTTGGTATCTTTTGTTACGTATGGATGACTACGGACTGCAGGTAATAAAAACTATAAACCTGTTAAATGAATACATATTGGTACATTTATCTATACTGGACTATCTATGGGTGCACAATTCGAAAGTCCGAACATGAAGATCAAAGCTTTTCCATGCATAGTTCCCAATTTTTTACGTACTTTCTTGTGCACCATGACTTTTACAGTTTGACCTCAACACATTATTGATCTTGTTTTCTCTGTGCGGGTGTGTACCATCATTAGCGTTTAGTGTAATGGACACCCCTTTCCATGAGTCTGTAATTCTCAATACTTACATTTTTCAACTGTTTGACAATTTTGTTCCGCTATAAAAATAAAATAAATGGAATTGTACACATTGACACAACTACTATAATAACATTTTGACATTTTTGTGTCGCCTCCTGCCCTAAGGCGGAAGACACATCGGGGATCACTTTGTCACACTGGATTGGTTGTAGTCTGTTGTTGATGAGTCTGTTGTTGATGTCTGGCCAATTTAGTGTCTGTTTGGTGAAAAGGGTATACCTTTGCATGTATCTCCACATACTTGATCGTATTTAAACCAAACTTGGGTCACATTGCACTGGCAATCCCCCACTTGTTTTTTGATGAGCCCAAGGTCACATGCCAAGGTCAAAGGTCATGTGAGAGTCAAGTTGTACAATAGGCTGAAATGTAAAAATTGACCATCATAGAAATTGAAGCTTTCAATTGGACCAACTTGAATCATAGGTGGCAACATGATCCCTCATTTGTTGATGAGTAAAGGTCCCTGCCAAGGTTCACTGTCATGTGATGTTCCAAGATTGTAATAGGTTGAAAAATGTAAATTACCTCAGATATGAAAAAGTGGAAGTTCAATTGGAACCAAACTTGAATCATAGTGCAACATGGGATCTCCTTTGTTGCTGAGGTCCAAGGTCCCTATCAAGGTCAAAGGTCATGTTGGCCATCATTCACTACAGCCGCGGCGCGGCGACACTGGGGACGACGCAGCAGGGGGTGTAGCAGCGGTCCCGAGGACCGCTGTATTTTTTATGTGCATTATTGCTTTTTCTTATCCCTTTACAACGGGGGAAGCGCCAGGGTAAAATCTTGAAGGAGGTAAAATTATAAGATTACTCATATATAAAACCCAATTTTAAGTGCATTTTTTGCTTAAAACCCATTTTTCCACTCGTATCTTGAAACTCCCTCCTGCCACCCCTGTGCCGGGCCCCTGCTTTACAGACCTATGTTGAACAAAAGAGCTGCCGGTGTCATATGATTTTCTTGCTATGATCGCATTGATCGAAGTTGTTTTGGATAGCTTTTCCAATAAATCTGAACTGGACAGGAACCTTACAACACGGGCAAGAATGCCTAGTTCATGATTTACGGGTTCAGGATAGGGATACATTGTCCCAATCATTTAATGAACTCTGTTCCTTTTTAATGGAATGTTGCTTTCAAAAACGGTTTACTAAAATCCAAACTTTAAGCCTAAAATTATATTGTTACAGCTTGTTTGTGTTGGTTGTTACACTTGCCTTGTGTGAACATTTGTTTTACAAAAGTAGCCCCTGATAAAATATCTCAATCACACACCATGTAAATTTGGTGGCAGTGATCCAAGGATCATTTGTGGATATTCAAATGTTCAAATTGCATATTCTCTTAGTAATTGATTTCAAATCCAAATGTATGCAAATAAGCATGTAACAAAAAGCGGTTTGGTCAAAACTAATATTTTGATTATATTTTTTGCAAACTAGGGGTGATCATACTGACTCTCATCACTTTCATGACTTTCCACTGTTCACACAATGGGGAAATATTACATATATTTGCCCAACCCCCCCCCCCCAACTGCCAAAGGTGTCTTTTGCTGATGTTTTCAAACTAAAGCTTTAAAAAGATTTTCAAAGAAAAGGGTCTGTCAGTGAAGATTTATTTTTTGCCCTACAAACATTATTACGGGTCCTATGTTGTATACCTGGAAGCATACCTGAGTACTGAAGCCAGCCACTGTTCCGATCGGTCTTTGGACCCCACCCCCCCCCGATTTAACAACCCGGAAGTAGTTATCGATGAAAGGCCGTATTTTTCTCATTGTCGTCCTGAAATTTGGAAGCCGCAAATCCATTTCATTCCCAAGATATAACAACACATGCCGTTTTTAATGGTTAACCATAAATATTAGCACAAGCATTGAATACCTTGCCTATGCCGTCTACCATCACAACCGAAAGTTTGTTCCACGGTACTTGTGGGGTGTATGTGCAACTTGCAGTGCCAGGCTCTCATATCAAGTGAGAACAATACACATAAATCACTGAACAACCACCGTTAAGGTGCATTGCTCCTAATTAATAGCCCCATGCAATACGATGTCACAACTTGGTGTTAAAGTCAACAGGAGATTTTTTATTTGAGGATATGATTTTTTCTTGACACTTGATCAGTTGTAGAAACCCTAATCCAAATTCACTTTTGAAGGTTTTATTGGGACAAAACAGTAAAAAAAAACTTGTATTTTGAACCACTTGATATCATACTCGTCCCTATAGAAAAGCTCCTTTATTTTCTGATGTGTGCAATAGAGAACACTCATCATCTTATTACATGAATGGCGTAGGTATTGGCTTTATCACTTGCAGGTGTGATCTAATACATTAGTATTGAATCCAAATATCAAAAATAACCAGGTCGTTAAAAATGGGGCACTTTCTCGAATATCTTCCTGTCTCTTAAATAAAATTCTCCCTTTGCCCTATGGTGCGAATCCCAAGAGTATAATCGACATAAAAACTTGAAGCATCTCTGGAAATTCAATAACAGGTGGATATATTTAGTCATGTAATGTGGCTACTTTTGCCCCCAGTTTTGCACTTCATCCATGACTGCCCTATTGCAATCGGGTTGATTTTGAAGATTGTTCAATTGGATAATAGGTCTACATGGGTCTTTTTGCCCCACAACCATGTTGAGAGGGCCTATGTAATAAGATAAGGATTTCCAGTAGCGGGTTCCCACAATCATTGCTTCCAATGGATGTTTGTACCGCTACTGATGTGAATCGTTAGAGATGAAAACATGGATAAATGGACAGTATTATCACAAAGCTGCATTTAAAGGATGTGTTCAATCTCTTATGATCACATGACTTAACTTGTACAAAAAACTTCCTTGAAGCAATGCATGTGGGAAACTACTGTCTCTTCTATGTAATCATGGACATGGATGCCTGGATGGATTGCCAAGAAAATACATCCACTTTACAAAGACTAAACTGATTAGTCCATGAATACCTAATGTGGCTGATGAGGTCATACTTTTTGGAACAAGAATGAATATTAATGAGTTCATTGCATATTTTGAATATAATTCATTAATCCACTTTACAAACTAAACTGATCAATGAACTAACATGACACGGTAATAGAACATGATGAATGAGGTCATGTGCTATATACTTTTTGTTCAGATTATAATGATTAATGAGCTCATTTGCGATGTTTTCAATAAAATGTGATTAAACCATAGTTATGGGCCATTTAATTTATGCATGGTGTAATTCTTAAAGCAATATTAGCACATTTTTGGATTTTTTTTCAAAATTTGATATTTTTGCAGAGTTATGTTGGTAATTGTCTACGAAACTATACCTGCAAACGAGAATGCTAAAAAATTCGTATTTATCATAAGCGATTTTGTAATTAAAATTGGGATCCCAGATTGGACTTAATGGCGGAGCTGGAAATGCTACGTTTATGTTAGTCCATAAGCTGCCATCATTGGATTTTCCGTTCGTTGCACCCAACTGGTGATTAATTTTCCCATATATCACCTTGGAGGGGATGTCCCCCTGACTAGGATGAGGTATGTTTCCGCTCAGAAAAGCTGCACGTTAGCGTGTTCTGCCCATTTCAAAATGGCCGCTATTGTTTTATGTAAAACCGCCATTATAATTTCATTACAGATAGAAATTATATCCACAACTATGCGATATCAAGTGTTTAACTTCCTAAAGGGGGCTTACACATCTAGGCGCCCAAGATGGCCGCCGCAAAGATGCATATTGCTAAATGAACTTAAAATGGCATTGTTGAAATAAGATCCTGGGTGATATTTTGGGAGCGCCTAAAAGAATTTATGGCATTTATTTTTCGTACAGGCTTTTTTTAAAGAATGACGGTAGTTATATGCTCTGGGGTACGTAAATTAGGAATAAAAGCAGCCCTAACCATCTTTTGCGATGTTATTACACCTTTCTACTAATGCCCCTAAATCATTTCCAAGATGTAAAAATATAAAGTGGGTTAAATGTCCAAGCGAATGCTGTCACTAATAGCTGGTTACTACTTTGCTATATAACATAGTTTAACTGACTCTATAATAGTTCGTAGGAGACAACAGCTACATCAACCTATGCAATAAAATCGAATAAATGGTGTGGACTGTAATTTAATACTACTCAGTGACGTCATAGTTTTTCCCAGTAAAAATAAAAACTATTCTTTATGAAGAAGTGAAAAGTTGTCTATATGTAGACTGAAAATTCAAATATGGTGACCTAACCTTTCTTCGAACACATCAAGTGCTATCTTTGTTTCTGACTTGTACCACCAGCTCCTTCTCCCCCTCTACTGCGAGATCATCTTTCCCGGCGTCAACTATGTTGAGTGGTCTGCAATTGTCCAGAAGTACGAGAGAAGATTACGGAAAAGTTATATAAAGTCCTTATGGTTCTTATATGTCCGAAAAATGTGTCATGGGCGTTTTTTTCTTCTTGATTTATGTCCCCCGGAGGGGTATAACCGCCGCCATCCAGGAGTTAAGATCATGTCCGCACTATACAAATGTCATTAATCCTCTTTTGGTGCTCTCAAAATATTACTCGCATTCCTTACCCCAGCAATTTGGCCCCCCAAAATTTTTTTTAGTACATTAACAAAACCTGCCTCCTCCGGCGGCCATATTGGACACTTAAATGTTTAAGCCCACTTTTAGAAGGAAAAACTTCATTTCGGTTAGTCCTAGACAAAGTGTCTTATCTATAACGAAAATACAATAGCAGTTTTTTCTAAAACAATCGTGGCCATTTTGAAATATCCAGTACGCGCTAATGTTCAACATTTCCGTGGCGGAAACATACCTAATCCTAGTCCTGTGGAACCCCCTTTAAGGTGATATGTTTGGAAAATTAATCACCAGGTGTGCAACAAACTCGAATTTTAGGCCCGTACAGAAATTCTTATGGCTATGTCCGTCCCAGGATGTAAATAGTGCCACCTCTTGAAAATAACCTCTAACTTGACTTGCCTGAACCAATACAAACAACTAATGGATGGGCTTAGAATATTTACATGGCGCTATTTCCCGCTATTTTCCCATGGAAGGCCGGTTCAGCAAGCCTTTTGAATTATTATCGGGATCCCGATATTAATTATTCAATTACAAAATTCCTTCGTTTGTGACGACATAGTCCTTTTGAGCTTAACATTCACAGGTATCTTTTACTAGCCTGTTACCAATGCAGCCGTGTAAGAATCTAAAAATTGTTGAAAAGTTGAGGGCGCTCTTCAAACAAATGTGGCTATATCTTAAGGGAGTGCAAGGGAATACAGCTCCTTTTGCCTCTGGACTGTAATCAAATGCCCTATAGTGTATATCAAAATCTACCAGTGAGAAAAGTGATGCTTGTTATAAACAAGAAAAGACTAATATAATGACTTTGCTTCGCATTAGAAAATGAATCCTTGTGCTGTATAACAGTAAATAAACTGTAGAAAAGATGGGGATTCTACTAACATTACCCAGAGTCCTATGCTGAGGCTATATTGAAATGCATGTGACGCACCTATCCATTCAGCCTAATTAGCACTTTAATACAAAATATCCCGGCTTTCAAATGTGAAAAATTACCATGTCACTAGCTACTTAAAGGGGATAAGCAGCGATAATGCGAGAGAAATAAAAAATGTAGGAATGTATTTGTTGGCTTTTAAAGGCCGACTCAGAGATTTCCTGAGGAGGGCGCCCTCAATTTCCAAAAAACATCGTAATTTTTGCATGACAGGAATGCTTGTCCATAACGATCACTGGTGTGAATTGCTAAGCTTAAATCGAATTCCTTCATATAGAAAATCACAATTTTTATTCAAAATTCCGGATCCGGAATTTTTGTTATACACAGTAATCCTATGGGACGTAATAGACACCTAATGTTTACGCATCAAAACGAAAAATCACGACATCTCAAATTTCGGATTGTGCATTTTGGTTACTATCTTTAGTTCTTAGTTTGACTATTTTTCATTATTACGCAAAAAAAATATTTTTAATTTTTTTAATTTTTTTATGATAAAATCAAAAAATAAATTCCATAGATCTACTTTAATGAGAACAAAAAACAATGGGAACAAATGAACTATTTGAGGAATTTTTTCGTACCATCTCCAACAAAATAGACATACAGCGATTGCGTCACTCAAACTTTTACCACCAAATACTGATTGTGGTTGCCACATAGAGAATAACAAAGATCATGATATTTGTATTTGAGGTCAAACTGTACAGGTAAAGTTGCAAATAGTTACGCTTTAAATAAATCTGATTATTCACAAGGAAGGGCCTTTTTGATCTCAAGTGGAATTTTGATTCGCACGTATAAACTTACCGAATCAATCCTTGTCTTTAAAAAGGTTGCAACAAGAGATTGAGGCACCCAAATATTGTGTCATAATAGTAATTCCATATAGACTTAGACACTCCATAGATTTCCTACATCTGTATTTTGCTACAGAAATGTCTTAACAGAGAGAAAATTGTGATTTTTTATTTCCTTGTATTTCATATAAAACGATAGGTTGAATTTCGTATTTGCTCCTATCAATAGGAAATTTCACATGTTGTACCAAAGAAATCATTTCTAGCTTAATCATTTCAGAGGGATATTTTTTCTATGGAACGCTTTACACCAGGCAATCAGAACTTTCGATTTTTTTATGGACCCTATATGTGAAATCTCTTGTTGCCCCTTTAATACACGATTTCAAGCAACCACTTGGAGGTTATGTTAGGACATCCATCCAGTAACAAAATACCAACACAAATTTTATGATTTGTAAATGTTTCAGATCAGTAAATCACTGTTTATCCCTTTAGTATAGACTCTGTCATGGGCCTTTTAAAGGCACAAATTTCCTATATTTTCTATTTTAATCAATTTGCGCTGTATCTCAATTTAGAGAATAAAATTATGATTTTTTAAATGGCCTATGTCCTACAGTGAATGCAAACGGCATTGCCATTTTTTAATGGAAGAATGAGGCCAGAGCATATGGTGTTTTTGATAATCCCAGGAGGCATATCAATGTGCCCTATACCGTAACTGGTACTAAACCATGTCAGTACTTAGGAATCGAGGTGTTCCAAAGTTTTAAGTACCACAAGACATTTCATAATCATGCAAAAAATCCCCTAATTGAACTAACGCGTTGTGGGCTAAAAATTACTTTGTATACAAGTCAGGGTTTTTATGTTTAATAATATGATTTTTATGTGATCACATGACCCTATTGAGTTGGAAATTTTTCCCAAAACTGGTGGCATTGTGGGATTGAATCACAACACCCTCTGTGGACTACCAATTGACTGCTGTGTCATCACTCAACTGAAAAGAATTTGAACAACTCGCTGACAAACATACTCAAGACACAGTATGGTGCATACAAATTAACCTAAAAATGTCAATACAGAGTGTGCAATGCCCAGTGTAAATTGTGAATTTAAATCATGCAGGAACCAAATTTAATGTATTTATGAATTGGTAATCACTGAAAATTGTCCCAGTGGATCAGATCGGGTCACTTCTACATCTTCAAGTATCAATCTACATTGATGCTTGAAATGACATTACTATAACTTACCAGTGGGTTTGGATTAGTACATCAATATCAATCTATGAATTAAATGTTAAAGTAATAATAAGTTTCTTATAACACACTCTTAAATAACTATTTCTATTTGAAATTGGTGATTTCCAGTCTTAATAATTATTAGTCCAGTTGTATGGCTAAAAAGTCCATTTCTTTTCTTGAAGTTGGTGACCTTTTGTATGCTACCTAACACTACACAGCCAGATTCTTAGTCATGGTGTAACCCAGAGCTTAGTCTACTCCATGTGTACTCTTAGTCTACTCCATGTGTACTCTTAGCTCTACTCCAAGGGTACCTCCTTGATGCATTATTGATGCAGTACCTTCAACTAAGTACACAATCCACCGGGTGAATAGCAGCTGTTTTCTTAGCAGTGCCCATCCTATAATGTACTCTGCAGTTGCCTACTAGGTGACTGACAGGTACACATGTAGACCACCAGTAGTCAATAATAATAACCAGTTTTTATATAGCGCTTAATCCCTGTAAACAGGCTCAAAGCACAGTTGACAATTATTATTATTATGCTGCCTTCAAGACTCTATTCCTCAGGAGTACCTTCACTAGGTACTTCCCTACCGGCTGCCTAGTAGGCAGCACTTTGGCCATAGAGGGCGCCAAACATTCCATTATTGTATACCCATTTCTGATCATTTTCAAGCTTAGTAACCTCTATATTTGAGTTGAGCATCACTAGAAACCTCTCTATATGACATTTTTTGAAAAACATATCACATATGTGATCACAATGTTAAATAATGGATAAGATTACTAAAATAATCACACAAAGCTCAAAATTAATTTGCATGGGAGTACCCACTCAGGTACTTCCGCATGGGGTGACTAGTGGTTAAGCTATGGCATGTGTACCTAGGTGGGTGATCACCCCCCACTTTTGCGGCCGGCGATGTGGTATCCATTCATGCGGGTGGGTACTTTGTGGCTACTTAGCAGGTACTTCAAAGGTACTCCCATGAAGAAATTGGTTGTGTATGCTTGTGCACCACCCATAGGATCTGCTTTTTGTGTCACCTGCCTTAAGGCAGGAAGACACATAAGGATCACTTTGTCCACTGTTGTTGATGTCTGCTGTTGTTGATGTCTGTTGATGTGAAAAGGGTTAACATTTGTTTGTAATATCTGCATACTTCAATGGTTTTAAACCAAACTTGAGTCATAGATGCAACATGGAATCCCTCATTTGTTGATGAGGTCAAAGGTCACATACCAAGGTCAAAGGTCACATACCAAGGTCAAAGGTCATGTGCAGTAAAGTTGTAAGATAGGCTGAAAATGTAAAATTGACCTCAATTGAAAAGTTGAAGTTCAAGGTCACAGGTCATATGAGGCCTATCATATACAAACCGCGACGGCAGGCGACACATGTGGTCCGAGGGCCAATGTATTTTTATATCCATGCCGATGGTGGATGTCCAGATGTATGTGTAAACAATATTGAACCCAAAATATTAACCCTCCTGATCCTGTTTTCAGTCACAGGAGGTTTACACATTGATAAATTTCAATGAAACTTGGAGGAAGTGGAGGGTTAGAACTACCTCAAACCGTGTGGGGTTAAAGGTCATGTAGTGTCATGGGGACGAAAGGGTCATAATTACGCATCATGTAATTCCAAGTTCAGCATGGTTAAAAGTATTGCCAAGTAATGCATTTGTTTGCTCCATCATTAGATACCAGTAGACCAGGTTGTAATGTGTGTAAACATTGGTGTCACATCATCTATGTATATATATCGTCTCAGCCTATCAAGGACAAGTACCATGTTATTTTTGTTATGGTCAAACAAATATTAGCTGTTGTATTACACATGTACAATGTTGTATGTGGTAATAATATTATTGTCGTATTAAGAAGACATTCGTCAGTATTCGAGTGTTATATTGACTTGTAAATATGTTAACAATGTTAACCTAATTATTTATTACTTCATTTGTATTAATTTGTTCGTTTTCATTGGTGTAAAATAAAGAACAAATAGTAAGTTACGAAGAGAAAAATGTGAGTTTGAACTTCTTCTTGCCATAAGGGCAGCAGCTAAATATTTTGTAGACGGTGGAGCCAGATCACAGGTGGGCAAAAGGTAGGGCACTCATGAGAATGTGATCCGCCGTCTGTGATGGAGAACCATATTGGCAGGCTGGAGGATGGTCGCGGGCCCCCATCGTGCATATGCGTTGAAGTGACAAACTCTTGTGCGAATCCGGTTAAGGTGACCCATTCCAGGTGGTAGTTCTACAAGGTGGAATTCTATCCATCGGTGTAATAGGAGTGGGTTGGTCTTGAAGTATCCAGAAAGTAGTTGTTCCATGTCCGGAAGATGTTGAATGGGGAGCTGGAGAGTTTGGCCGACGTGAGAAATTCCTTTAAGCTGCTTTAAAGGGCACTGGCACATTTTTACAAAAATTGAAATTCTTCAATTTGCTCGCAAATGATGAGTCTAGACCATTGCAAGAATGAGATACATTTTAAACATAAAATTAAACATACTCAAAAAAACAGATAGGGACCTAAATAAGAGGTTAAAGACACCCAGTAATTTGTAGGTGAAACTTTTAAGGTGGGTCTCATAGATGGTCAGAAGAGATTAAATTGGAATGAAAAAGCATTTTTTAAATAGATTGGTTATGTTTAAAACAAATGAAAACCATTGAGTGTGTTTTTTTGTATAAACAGTTGCTTGATCCATGATGGTTTTAGCTGTCAGATATGTAAAAATCACAAAACACAGTATTTTTTCATATTTTTACATTTTGAATTTTTATTTCCAAACCCTAAACTACATCCTATTTCCATTTTCTTTGCAGATTATGAAAGCTGGTGTACTTTCACATGATTTCCCTACTGCGGGTATTGTGGAAATGTTCATAACTAAAGATATGGGATTTTTCCCCAAAAATCTGTTAAAATCATGGTTTTGGGGAAAAAATGTCCATATCTTAAATTATGAATATTTCTATGCTACCCGCAGCAGGGAAATCATGTAAAGGTACACCAGCTTTCATAATCTGCAAAGAAAATAGAAATAAGATGTAGGGTTTTCAAATTAAAATTGAAAATGTAAAATTAAAAAAACCAAAAAAGAATTTGTGATTTTTACATATCTGAGAGTTGGAAAAAGATATAACATGGTCCAGTGGTCATGTTGAAGGTCGTCTATTGAGGTCGAAAGGTCAGTTTGGATCAAAATAGGTTAAAAATTTTAATTTGCTCATTTGAAAAGTTGACGCCTAAAAGCAATGCAGCTTGGATCTTGCATGAAGGTGCAATGTGCATGCCATCATGTAATGGTCATGTCACCTGGCAAATTTGAGATTTTGGCCCGAAGATATTGTCCTGGACCATATATTTTCAATTCATCTCATAGCGGCGCTATTCATGAATATGCCGATTGCATGTTTTAAATTAACCCTCGTCTATCTGAGCCATTTTGTGAAACAAAACTCCTAAGGGGGTGATCAAATTTCAAGTTGGTACCACAGGTATCAAAATAAGTACCAACATTCCCATTATGACATTACTGTGATGTCATAAGTTGATGAAATTAAGAAAATACTGGATATAGGGTGGAAAATTACTACTTTACAATTTTACTGATGCAAAAACTTTATTACAAAACACTGAGAATATAAAACTAGTCATTTCCCATCAAGTGGAGCCAAGAACTACATGGAAATTGGATATTCCTAACTTTTTTGGTGAAAAAATGAAATTTCCCTATTCTACACTGTGTGTGTATGGAAATTGATAGTTTGCTGACATGCAAACATGATGTTATTCTGACAATGCTCGGCATGTTGGTACCCAAAATGGGGGGGGGGGGCAAATGTGGGGCACACTAAATTTTCAGGGGGGAAGCTTATATCAAACGGGTTGCAAATATAGGCCTATATGTTGCCAAGTTCACTCTTATATTGGTGCATGTGAAGAAAAGCACTAATTCCATGGAGGAATGGGGGAGGGGGGGATAGATCCCCCAGTTATGACACTGTACCCCAGTGGATATTAGTTTTTGTCTTTCCTGAACTTTGTTTTGGCAGAGACTTAGAATGACTTTCTAGTCCGGTTAAAAATGAGGGAGGTGCCACCTGGAGAAGGAAAAATTCTCATGAGGTTTTCTACGACCAGTTTTTCATGGGGACAAAGAATATCTGAGGTAAACAAGCTGTATCCTGAGAACTTCCCGTGAGGGTGCTTTTTTTTTTCAAAATGGCGCAAAATCTCATATTAAGTGTGTTTTACGTGTTAAATCAATGCAATGAGATACTTTTGACCATTTTCTGCAGTATATTTGATTAGAGTATTCATAAAGAAGCTACGTTTGTATCAAGCTCTATAAGAGTCCAACATCTTTTTTTTTTTTTTTTTTTTTTTTTGGGCGCTTTTCAAAAATGGCCACCAAATCCCATAAAGTGTATATATGTGGGTTAAATAAGCATTTATGAGAGGCGGTGACCAAATTTTGCATAGTTTTGATTATAGTTATTCCAAAAGAAGCTACATGTAAAGTTAATAATCTTTAAAAGGTCCAAAATGAGGACGCTTTTCAAAATGGCCACCAATTCCATGTAAATATTTGTTGCAAGTCACCAAACGATGCCATGAAGCAGATGTTGGGCAAATTTAAATTAAGGTGTTCACAATTGCATAAACCATGTGATTTGATGAAAGGGATGTATCAATATGGCAACTTCAAAATGGCCGCCCAAATCTGGATAATGACACGAAAATGTATCAGCGACTGTGTAACAAAAATACATTCAAATATGATGTTCTTTATGGAACTACTCGTAATTATTTGAGAATTGTCATTAGTGTTCGCATTCACATTTGCCTATCACAATTGCAATAATATTTTAATTGAGGGTCATCATAATACCTTATACCTTGTTGGTGTTTTCTGTTCATTAAATACTGATAGAAATACATTTTCAACACTTTATACTTTATAAATTATCTAAATAATCTGTATCTCTTCTGTAGATATTCAAGAATACATGAGAAGACCCCATCGCCTAGGAACCCAACCCTTGTCGTACCAAGTGTCCTTTGATAACATGGGTTTATCAAGGGGGTTTTTACCACCCAGGGAATTCTGTTATAAGCACACCGATGCTTGTGGTTTTGTAATATCAGTGGATAGCTATGGGCAGGATGTAAATGATTATACCTTGAAGCTTGTACGAAGGCTTTTGGCATTTTAGCGCACCAGAGGAAGTTCACTACCGGGGGAGGGGGGGAGGATAGTCACCCCACCCCTTTGGTGCAGACGAGTGTTAAGCTGTTTCAGATTTGTGCAGAAGTTATGGTAACTCTTACAATCTTATTTCAACAAAGGTTTCAAAGTTCTACAACGCAAAATGCGTTTTTTTGACAACTGTTTCTTAAAACTCCCATATTGAGAGCCAGCCGCCTTCTTTTTTATCATCCGTGGTTTATTGTTGGCAACTCGGTGAACCCCTAACTTAAATTTAATCTGGACTTATCTGCTTTTTTTGTTTGTTAGTACGCCGACAAATAATATTACATTGGAATTTGGAGTCCATTTTGAAAAGCTCCCTCATTTGGCCCTCTATAGATTGTGTTACACATGTAGCCTTCTTTTTTGAATAATTCTAATCAAAACCCGGATCAACCTACTGCAAAATGTGGTCAACCGCACCTCATAATTATAATTGCTATTTTAACTCATATATACACTTAGGGATTTTGGCGGCCATTTTTAAAAGCGCCCTCATTTTGGACCTCTTTATAGATTCTTTAATACAAATGTAGCTTCTTTATAAATACCTCTAATCAAAACTAATGCAAAAAGTGTTCAAACATGACTCATAGATACTTATTTAACCCATATACACACTTTATATGGGATTTTGGCGACCATTTTTTTAAAAACGCCCTCACAGGAAAGTTCTCCCTGATACAGCCTGTTTACCTCAGATATTCTTGTTCCCCATGAAAAACTGGTCTAGAAAAACCAAGTGAGAATTTCTCCTCCAGGTGGCACCTCCCTCAATTTTAACCCGGACATTTTCTGTCTGTTTGTCTATCTGCCCCTCTGTCTGTGTTAACTGCTTGTGTACGATTTATTCTGGAGTTCCGTAAGGGATACGATGATGTAACTTGGTGAAAAGAAGTGGGTTGATGAGTTCTCATCCTAATTAGATTTTTATATTTGGGCGTAAAATATTAAGTATCTAATTTGTATAATTTACTAAAATTTTCCCGCAAGGCTTGTGTACAAGTTTTCTGGAGTTCTGTAAAGCATATAGACCAGTTAACATCCTATGTCACTTCTTTTGTTGCCTGCGAATCCATTCCTGCGAATCGTTATGGCCCATAGTATTAAAACTCTAACAGATACAAATTGCCCAGTGTGTACCGGGAGTGTGTAACAGTCGGGCCGACCTATTTCAAGATACCAGACCCTAACATGTTTACAAACATTGCTGTTAACTGGTCTATAATGATGTAATTTGGTGGAAGGAAGAGGGTTGAAGAGTTCCTGACCTGATTTTGGGCATATTTTGGGCAAATTAAATATGCAAAAATCAGCGTAATTGCTCTATCTTTTTTTGCAATTTGAAAGTATGTGATATATGCGGCTTGGGTGTGCAAATGAGCTAATTAAAAAGGCATAATTGCTGTATCTCTGAAACGGTACATTGGATAGGCAAAATTTCTTTGGTACATGGACTTACTTTGCCAAACATCTTTTTGGTCCCCCGCCAACTTTTGTTGGTGAAGGGAGACTATAGAAATGCTTCTTGTCCGTGTGTGCGTCCTACGCGATATCTTTGGAACTAAGCAAGTGTGGATATCCATATTCGCAACATAGATGTATCTCGTTGTATCAAAGTGGGTCATGTGTCATGGGTCAAAGGTCAAATGAGGTCAAAAATATGGTCAAAATAGGGCTAAATTGCTATAATAAACCTTGTCAACATGATATCTAAGCAAGTGTGGGCGTCCACCTTTGCACATGGATGTCACTTAAGTAGGCGGCGGATGAGTTCGGAGATGGGTCATGTGCCATGGGTCAAAGGTCAAATTTGGTCAAAAATTGCTTTAAATCTTTTCAATTGTGGTAGGATGATGAAACTTGGTGGGTGTGCTCAACATTCGGTGCCAAAAAATTTGAAGGTCATTTCAAGGTCATATGGGGTCATTCAGGTCAAATCCTTAAACATGCGGTAGGATGATGAAACTTGGTGGGTGTGCTCAGCCAGCACAGCGCCTTTTTTTTTTATCAATCACCATTGGTATATTGTTGCAAAAATGTGACCACCAACTTAAATTTACATCTCACTTATCTTCTTTGTTTGTTAGACCCCAAATCAGATTACAATTGGAATTTGGAGTCCATTTTGACAAGCGCCCATCATTTGGGACCTCTATAGGATGTTTTACACATGAGCTTCTTTTTTTGAATACTTCTAATCAAAACCCGGATCAAAATGCAAAATTGGTCAACCGCACCTATAATTGGCAGTCGTTTTAGCGAGTCCGGACTCGGACTCGGACTCAATCAGTGAGTCCGATTCCGGACTTGGACTCGGACATCATGCTTAGTGACTCGACTCTGACTCGGCTCAGGCACCCGTGGACTCGGACTCAGGCCCCATGGACTCGGACCCTCTGGCTCGGACTTGGACCACCCCTGTACTGTCGGGAGACCGCCCCCCCCCCCCCCCAATCCCCCAAGATGAGGTCTCGGCTGAGTCCGTCAGACTTTTCAACATTATCAAAAAAAATACTTGAAAATTGTGAGCTAGCCTTGCAGAAATGTTACTTTCACAAACCTCACACAACAAACAATGCTCTAAATTTTCCTTTATTATTGCACAACCATGTTTTTTCTACTAATCATATACACTTTCACATTTATTTCAAAAGTTAATTTTTTTATGTTTTCATATCAGAGGTCCTTTTCTTTTTCACTTGTTGTCTTCTTCAGATTAGTCTGTTGTGATTATTTATATTTTTCTCACTGAAGGGTTAACTTAAAATAATTTTTGGCTATTACACTCAAAAGAATGTATGTTTTTCTTCATTGTAGTCGTCGTCGCCATCGTCGTCGTTATCATTAGATGTTGTCATCATCCCTAACTCCCTATCAGTTTTCCCATTCCTAAGTACAGCTCAATGTAATTTGCATATACAGGCATGCATACTATGCAAGTCTCACAGATTGTGAACTTGAAAAACTGCCAGATCTAATTAAACACAGATCAATTAAGTATTTGCCATGGGTGGCCTACTGCACCCCACACAACCTAAATTTCTGTATGAACTAACTAGAGCTATCAAGATTTGTACATCATGTGAAAATATACTCACATAATTTCCCAATTTGTAGGACGACACGTTATATAAGCCGCGCATAGGGTAGCATGAAACTAGAGCTATAGCTACTTGAATTTTACAAAAAATGCTAAATTGAGAGATTCTGATTTTTTATTTAAATTTAATGTTTTTGAAATCAAAAGATTTGATGAAATTTAGAAATGTCCTCTTTCTTACGATCTTAAATATAATTAAAGTAATTTTTTGGGGAAAATATTTTTAAATGTGACTGATTACATCATACCTAGTCATCACAATCAGGTACATGCGCTATTTTCTGTCATTTGGACTAAGTGATCATCACATGGTAATGCATTTTAGACCATAATGTGGTATTTGAAAAAAAAAGTCATAACTACAGGCGGATTATTTTGTAACAGGCACACACAAGGACAATATCATGGCTCTGCGCGAGCCAGGATGAATGTTGCACCTCGTTTCTAGAATTGGTAATGGGTCCAAGTAATCATCTGTGTTGCTTTTTGCGCTTACACGAGGTGTGCATAACTCCTGTCCAAGTATTTTTAATCCCACTATAATGTTTTAAATTAGCACTTTATGTGTCTGACCTTAGTTTTTCATGCACAGACTCAAGCCCCATTCTCTGGCACTTGGACTCGTACTCACTGGACTCGGACTCAGACCTGCGGACTCGGACTCGTACTCAGGTCCCCATGGACTCAGGACTCAGACCTCGTGACTCGGACTCGGCCCGATGGACTCGAGGCACCTCGACCTGTGATGTGACCGACTCGGCTCGGACTCATGAGTCCCGGACTACACTTCCAACACTGCATAATTGCTATTTTAACCCACATATACACTTAAAATGGGATTTTGGCGGCCATTTTTGAAAAGCGCCCTCAATTTGGACCTCTTTATAGAATTCTTTAAGACAAATGTAGCTTCTTTATCGGTCCTTAGCGACAGTATATTACTTTACTCGGGCCGATTTTGGGCCGTTTTTTTGTTCGCAAGGATGTCCGTAATGCAAAGGCGATTTCGGCCGGTGAAAAGGGACGTGCAAATTACTGTCGTGTTGGTTGGGCCTGATGTTTTGCCCCTAGAAATTGTCGGTGTAATTCTTTAGCTTGAAGTTTTTTGGGTCAAAACCGGTGTTTTTTGACAATTTGTTCTGCTTTTATTTAAATTGAAAGTTTGGGTTTGATCTACTGGATTTGAAGTATGTACGAGATCATCTATCACTGCTTTAAGAAGTAGCTGAAAATGGCGCTTTCTAGAAGTGCGATTTTGTTTAAAATCACATATAACTGTTTATGAAAATAATGTTGCTGGCCAAAAAATGGGACATTAGGTTGATGGTTTGTTCCGTCCCTCGTGCGTATTTTAACGCAGGGTAGTTTGGTAAGTACACTGTGGTATAATAGCGGGTAGTCGAAGGTTGCTCTGACTAGACACTCCATTGGCCTTGTGGTCGTGTCCTGGGCTATGACGTGTCGCAGTAAATAGCGGGGGGTTTACCTGGAAGAGCTGTGGCGAAATTAACCAATGATACTTGGTATTTGGTAGTAAAACCTCCAAGGACTCCATAAGGGAATTTTGACTGGAAGTGGGTGGTCACAGAAAAGGTTCTAGGGAGTAAGCTGTACTTAAATGCGGTTCGTTGTTTTTGATCATTTTTGTTGAGTTAAACATTTCCAGTCTTTATGTTCGTGGGAAAAAATGAGT
This sequence comes from Ophioderma brevispina, assembly GCA_023653785.1. Taxonomy (NCBI): domain Eukaryota; kingdom Metazoa; phylum Echinodermata; class Ophiuroidea; order Amphilepidida; family Ophiodermatidae; genus Ophioderma; species Ophioderma brevispina. Next base: position 45,413 of record JAMKCH010085093.1, read on the forward strand.
TGGCGAGTGATGCAAGATTGGTGGTGTAAAGATTTTTGAGTTTCTTGTTATGTCCTCTTCTTGCCCGTCTGTCTTGGTGGAATGATAGTTCCTTGGAGATGTCATATTTCCACCATTTGGATTTTAATAGAGACAAACGGTGAATTTTTCTGCGATCTTGTAGACTTAACCAGCCGAGGGTGGATAGCATTCTTCGCCACTGAGCTTCACGGGTTAAATTCCCAGTTCGTGAATCGGGCTTCTCTCCTTTGGACTTTTCAAAGGATGTTTTATGTCCTTTGCTTGTAAGATCCCCGGCCACTATTCCATATTCGAGATGGGGTCAAACAAGAGTGGTAGAGCCCTTTCTTTGATATTAATAATGCATGATGAAGTTTCTCATGGTATTAAACCCAAGGATATTAGAAGCTTTTTGATGCACCTATTGCTTTTGCTTGTTATTATTTGAAATTTTTATTGTTTTGGGTGTAACAGAGATGTTTTTTTCGCATCATGACCCATCACAAAGTCATACATATAGATCTAAAGCATAACAACAGAAATTAACACAAATCAAAATGAATAAATAGCAAATGGAATTGAAATAAAGCAAAACTCATTAAAAATTAAAAATAAAAAAAAACACAATAATAAAACAGAATATATAACAAATAATTTAAAAATAAAACCAAATACAAAAAGAATTAAAAAAAGAAAAACCTTAAAATATCAAAATTGTTAAAATATAAAAAAGAAATATAACATAAAAAATATAATAACAGACATTTATATATCGCCTTCCCCAAAAGGAATGAAAAGATATAAATGAAGAAAAAAATGGACCAAATAAATTTTTAAAATCGTACAAAATAAATGATAAAGAAACTCAAAATACTAAAAAATAAAACAGCCAAATGGTAAGGACAATAAACGGGGGGGATAATAAAAATATGTTAAATTAATAAAATTCAAAGTCCGTATACACAAAATATTATAAATATAAATCGTTAAAATGACAATCAACTTCAAAATAATTAACAGCTTAACAAATAAGATGTACTAAATAAGTAAAAAATATAAAAAAAAACCATAAATCACAAATCAATTAACTAAACAAAATTTTAAATAAAACATATCGAAATGAAAAATATGATGAAATAAAATCAACACTAAATTATTGTCATAAAGTAAATCGTTACAATAAAAAATTGAGAATAAACAATTAAAGATGACAATAGGTACACTCAAAACCTAAATAATAAATAAGAACTGCAAACCATATACATTTAAACATAAAAACAAAAAAACACTTGATATAAAATGATATCCTTAAAATTCAAAATCAATAAACAACCCAACAAAGGAATTGTTCTCCGAATAATTGCATATCTTGTAAAAACTCGTTGCGTCATATTCCAGCAATTGTCAAGGAAAACTTACAGCTTCAATTCTGGACATCCTTTCACCTTACAAACTTTGCATGGTCATATATCAGAACCAAACTAGGAGTCTACCACCAACAGCTACAGCAGCACCACTGTAGAATTCTCTTACCATCACGATTTTTTTTTCCAAGTGACATCTGCATCTGGAACACCCCTACCAGCTTTATTGGGTTCAGCTCAGTCACGGGAGATTTTCCGGAATCGCCTGAAGCCACTCACAGTCCGCTAGCTAGCCCACCAGACCTTTTTTACGTGCAACAGTGCGCCTTTTGTTCCTGCACACTTTGTGGATCTTTGTTCCTCTGACCAAGCACCATTTTGCACTAGAACAACAATCTCTAATACTGAGTGATGTAATGATTGGCAGATAGATAAGATAGATGAGTCAACAGTCCACCTAAAAAACTTGCAAGTCCCTGATAATGCAAGCCCCGTGAATTACAATTCATATTTGACTCATTCAAACAATCTAAACAACTTGCAGCAAAACGTCTGCGTTGCAATTCCACATACAAATTCCAGCCAACCTCGGTTAACAACAAATGGCTCAGAGCGACCGGTAAGGTTCTGAACAGAAGCATCACAACCACCGCCAACATGAACCCACTGGCAACCACAATTTACCATCCTCCCCCGCCCTAACCAGTCCCCAATTAACCAGAAAACCCTGAACCTCAAAGCCAAGAACCGCGAAATTCTAGTTAAAATACCATCTAATTCAAAACCTATGCCAAAAAGTGTTCAAACATGACTCATAGATACTTATTTAACCCATACACACACTTTATGAGATTTTAGGCGACCATTTTGTTAAAAACGCCTCACAGGAAAGTTCTCCCTGATACAGCCTTTTTACCTCAATATTCTTGTTCCCATGAAAAACTGGTCGAGAAAAACCACATGAGAATTTCTCCTCCAGGTGGCACCTCCCCTCCTTACATTTTCTGTCTTTTTGTCTATCGCCCCCGTCCCTGTGTTAACTGCTTTGTACGATTTATCTGGGAGTATTGCGTAAGATACGATGATGTAACTTGTGATAAAAAGATGGTTTAGTATTTCTCTATCATCACATAATATGATTTGGGCGTAAAAATTAGTAATCAATTTGCTATTTACTAAAAATTTAATCCACCGCAAGGCTTGTGTACAAGTTTTCTGGAGTTCTGTAAAGACATATAGACCAGTTAACATCCTATGTCGAACTTCTTTTGTTGCCTGCGAAGCCATTCCTGCGAATCGTTATGGCCCATAGTATTAAAACTCTAACAGATACAATTGCCCAGTGTGTAACAGATCAGGCCGACCTATTGCAAGATACCAGGCCCTAAACATGTAATTGTTATTACAAACCTTCTTTTAACTGTCTATATGATGTAATTTGGTGGAAGGAGAGGCTTGAATAGTTCCTGCCTGATTTTGGGCATATTTTGGGCAATTAATATGCAAAAATACGAATTGCTCTATTTTTAGACGTAACATCGGATACTCAAAGTCCTTCGCAGCATGAGGCCTATCATGGTGCGCACTTTTTTTGGCAGTTTGAAATATGTGCATATATGCGGCTTATGTGTGCAAATGAGCTAATTAAAAAGGCATAATTGTGTACCTGAAAAACGGTACATCGGATAGCAAAATTTCTTTGGGTCCATGAAAGACCTACTTTCCAAACATCTTTTGGGTCCCCCGCGCAACTTTTGTTGGTGAATGAGACATATAAATGCTTCTTGTCCGTGTGTGCGTCCCACGCGATTCTTTGGAAATAAGCAAGTGTGGATGTCCATATTCGCATAAACATAGAGGTATCTCGTTGTATCAAAGTGGGTCATGTGTCAGGGTCAAAGGTCAAATGAGGTCAAACAATATGGTCAAAATAGGGCTAAATTGCTATATAAACCCTGTCAACATGATATCTAAGCAAATGTGGGCGTCCACCTTTGCACATGGATGTCACTTAAGTAGGCGCGGATGAGTTCGGAGATGGGTCATTGCCTGGGTCCAAAGGTCAATTTGGTCAAAAATTGCTTTAAAATCTTTTAATTGTGTAGAGATGATGAAATGAAACTTTGGTAGGTGTTGTCAACATTCGGTTGCCAAAAATTGAAGTAATTTCAAGGTATTGTGGGTCATTCAAGGTCAAAATCCTGAAACATGCGGGAGGATGATGCAACGTGGTGGGTGTGATCAACATTTGGTGCCAAAAAATTTCGGAAGGTAATTTCAAGGTCATGTGGGGTACAGTCAAGGTCAATCCCTACACATTGTGGTAGGATGAGAACTTGGTGGGGTGGGCAGTTCAACATTCAATGCTGAAAAAATTTAAGGGTCATTTCAAGGTCAAGATGGGTCATTACCAAAGCTCAAATACTAGTATGGTTGTATAGTCATGAAATCTGAGGGGCACAGTCAACATTGCAAATTTTTTCAAGGTCATTTCTGGGCATCTGGGGTCATCCGAGGTCAAATCACTGCAAAATCGTTCTGATGAAACTTGGAGCGTGTGGTCAATATCAGTGCTGAAAATTTTGAGGTCATTTCAAGGTCTTTTGGGGCCATCCAAGGTCAAACAACTACAAATGGTCATTATGGCATGAAAACTTGGGTGGGTGTGTTGTAGTCAACATTTGATACCAGTTTTTTTAAAGGTCATTGGGGTCATCCAAGGATAGATGAAAACGGCTATGGTAGGAGACTCTCTGGTTTCATCACAATCTCCCTGTGATCTTTAAGTTATGGCACTTTCCTCTTGCACTTACCGCGACGTATCGCGACGGACCTTTGTGGTTCGAGAACTGCCACTATTGTGTAAATCTATTGCGCGTCAAAGTGGTATTTTGGGCATAAAATAGCTAAATTTTAAGTGTCTAATTTGCCATAAATTTGAAAAAAGCTTGTGTACAAGTTATCTAGAGCAGCGTAAGGCATATAATGATGTAACTTGGGAGAAGGAAGTGGGTTGAAAGATTGGGCATATTTCGGGCAAATTCGATATCCAAATGAGCTAATTAATATGCAAACAGGCGGTTCTCGAACCACAAGTGTCACCTGGTTGCATGACGGGCGCATTCACTTGCTTTATGATGAAGTTTGGCAAATGATGATTAGAAAGAGAACAAATGCACTGGAGGCAAGTGTTTTTACAAAATGACAAGTTGGTATGATTGGTTCATTGAGTTCCAATACTCAAATTATTGGTCAAGCATGAGTTGGAAAAAACCAATATTTTTCAAATCATGGCTGAGCCCAAGAAATTTGGCATTGGACGAAAAAAAGAATCGAAGTTTATCATATTATGTTTTGAGAATCTTGTGTGCCATTTACGATACCACATTCATTTTAAAAAATAGGTACAAGGAAACCATAATTATAAAGCATTAGATGCTTGGAATATGCAGACCAAATAGGTACCAATAGACAACTGTGAAACAATGGAACAGGGCAAAAAGCATGGACCATCCAACACAGTAACCACCAGCACAGGGATTTCCCCAAAAAGTGGAAACACCAAAGACTAGAATCACCTAACCTAACACCAGGGAACCATCAAACACCGGAACCATAAAAGCATGGGACCAGCCAGGCATTCAAACTAACAAATACATCAAACAACAGGAAACACCCAACACAGGGAAACACCCAAGAAGGGTGGAAACACCACAAAAACACCCAAAACCACCCAAGCATGGAACCACCAACACTGGGAACCACCAACAGATTGGAACAATCAAACACTGGAACACCAAGACTGGAACCATCAAAGACAGGGAACCCACCCAAACAAGGGAGCCACCCAAACACTGGAACCACCAAACACTTGGAACCACCAAGAATGGAATTCCTACTGTGAACAGCAAATACTGGAACACACCCAAAAACAGTGGAAGAAAGACAAACACCCACCACCAAAATGAAAAAATCTTAAATTGTATCAACCAATCATTCAGCATGTGCATAAATAATGATATATTTCATCACCAGGGTGGACAATCCTAATCTACACTGAGAGTCAATTGCAATATAGGGATGGGGATTGGAGTCCGAAGTGGTTGAAAAAATTGGGAACCCAGGTTTTTTGTGGCAATGATGACTAAACAATTTTTTTGGCTCTAAATGTGTTATAGTAATATAGGACAGAAAATTTATCAAAACATTATATGAAGTAATGGGCAGCGTTAGTAGTTTAACGGAATTGTATGAAAAACATCGGCGGTCGTGGACCGCCCTTGTGTCGTCTGCCGCCGCAAGTTGTGAATGTGAATGGGGTCAAGACCACATGGGTCACCCCCAAGTGGACATGAGGTCACCAAGGCACATGAGGTCACCAAGGTAAATGGGTCACCACGGTCAAATGAGGTCACAAGGTCATTGCTCACCAAGGTCACATGAGGGTAACCCTGGTCCTTCCCCTACGTGCCCTTACCCTACGCACCCTTCCCCCTACCCACCCTCCCACCTCCCCGACACCCCATTCCACCGACCCTGCCGTCCTGACACACCCACCCCTCACCGTTCACATCCCACCCCGACGGCTCCCCGGCACACCGATTTGTGAAGGGCCAAGGTGACCATGAGGTCTCCAAGGTCAGGTCACATGAGGTCACCAGGCTTCTCACATGAGGTCACAAGGGTCGCATAGGGTCACAAGGTCACACAAAGTCACCAAGCGGTACACATGAGTCACCCGCCCCTCGCCGACGCACCCCTACTCCGACGGAAACACCCTTAGGACCACACCCAGACACCCACCACCACCCGACCCCTCACGACGTACCCCACCCCCACCCCCAATGCCTCCTCCCCAACACCCCACCCTTCCCCTCCACACACAGAGTATGGTAAGAGTTTTTTTTTTTCCCAATGTAGCAAAGGAATTTGCATTTATCCGATGTACCATTTAGGCGATACAGCAATTATGACATATTTATTTAGATCATTTGCATACCTAAGCAGCATGTATCAGGAACTTTCAAATGGCCAAAGGAAGATGCGCACCATAATGGGTTCTTCGTGCAGAAGTGAGAGGAATTTGCATGTCCGATTTTGGTACCGAAATAGCCCAAAATCCAATCAGGACGAGAACTCTTTAACCGCTTCCTCCACCAAGTTGACATCATTATACGGCTTAAGGAACTCCAGATATAATTGCACGCAAGCCTTGCGGGGAAAGGGTTAGCATTTGACCCGGCCAAAATAAGCTAATTAATATTCATGAATATGCAAAAATAACGCAGCCCAAAGCTACACATAATACTCTGGCACCATCACTCTATCACCCTCCCCAGTGTGAAGTAAATCGGGAAGCGTTTAGCAAAGCAGAGCATTTCAAAAAAGGTTTTAAACCGAAATGTATGAAAAATATGCCCATACAGGGGCTAATAAAATTCTAATATGCAAATAATGCAGCAAAAGCTACAACATAATATTGCGCATCCACTATCATCCTATCAAGTTGAAGTAAATCGGGGGGGGATAGCGTTTGGCCTGCAGAGCCTTTGAAAAAAGGTTAACCGAGTCAACGGACGGACACATGGACACAGGAATTTGGACTAGTATGTGCCTCCATGAACCATTTGTTCAGGCGACAACAAAAAATCAGGCTTAATTGCTATAGTTTGGAACGGTAACATCGGATACACATAATTCCTTCACTGCATGGTAGCCTATCATGGTGCGCAATTTTTTGACATTTAAAAGTATGCGGCTTAGGTATGCAAATGAGCTAAATTTGCATAATTGTGTATCACGAATCGGTACATCGGATAGGCAAAATTCCTTGCACATGAAAGAATTAGTCTGTCACACACTTTTTTTGTGTGATTCATTACTTAGGTCAACGTGCATGTGAGCCAATTAAAGGGGCATTTTGTGATGCATTGATCTAATTAAATATGAGTAATTTTGTTTTTTGGCTGGACCACCGAAACCGTACATTGATATGCAAAATTTCTGTGCTACATGGAGCAGGTGATGTGTTGGGAGGGGCCAGGGGGAGGGTTGAGGAGGGGAGTGGGTGTGGGGAGAGTGCCGGGTGGGGTGTTGGGGGAGGTCGGGGGGCCTTGGGTGTGGGGGAGGACGACGGGAGGTGTTGGCGGTAGGGGACGCATGGGGGTCATTGAGGGGAGGGAGTCCTAAAACAGTGGTGGCACCAGACCGTCTTTCTGGGGGAGTGAATTTTTTATAGGGGAAGGGGCCAAAGATTCTGGAGAAATATCAAAAAATTTGAGATTTTTTATCCAAATGGCCCAAAATCCTGAATTTTTTTTACAAAATTTGGTGATTTTTTGGCCCAAAATCGCTGAATTTTGACAAAAAAAATCCCTCATTTTTTTTTTGGCCAGAGGCGAGAAGGCAAGATTTCAGATTTGTATTTAAGTCAGATTTTTTTTACTCCCAAATTTCTGCAGTCAGTTCTATTTATTTTCAGCCTGTTTTGGGGTCAATTTACCCAAAGTTATGCCACTTTTTCAGATTTTTACTTTGGGCCTAACCACCACCACTGACATCTGAGGGGGGAAAACGGGGGGGGGGGGCAAAAAACAATTGGGGGACGGAAGAGGAAGAACAAATTGCTGCCAAAATTGGTCCTAACGGACAATCAGAACAAAGCACTTTTAAGCTTGGAGAGTTTTAGCAATGGGAGATATGACAAACAAACATTGCCCTCTGACCATGCCTACAGTGCTATGTTTTGCCCCAATAATTTTACCTATGTTTTTGCCAATAATATTGACAGTTACACCCTAACATCAAACCAACACTACAACAGATCAATTTACATCACACATGTTTGTGTTATCTTTTGATGGTATTATTGAGCTATTATCTTGCATCTTATAAAATATATCAGTGGCATTTACCAGATGAATACATACAGCAGGAAGCAACTATACTACCTGAAGCAGAATTATCAATGGATGGTAAGAAAAGTTTCCTGTTTGGTGGCCCCATATTTGGACAGTATTTCTACAGCACAAGTATATATGCATAATTTAATAAATGCTTCAAGTTTGCTGATTGGAACAAGCGGTCATTGCTACTATGGTCTTGGTCCTAGTACTTGGTGGATGTCCTGCGGAGCGTATACTGCGAACTCACCACAACAAGTCTGGTGAATTTAGTTTCACTGAGGTTGATCGCCGATTAGTCAGCTATTTTTAGTATACCCCGAGTCATGATTTTTGATACATGTAGGAGTGCTCTAATTGGTTGGCCGTTAATAACCGGAATTCATTCATTATACTAAAATACTACAGCATATGCAACCTTTGAAAGAATTTCTTCCAATTTTTTCAGTAGAATGACATCTCAATAAGATTTTGAAATATGCTCTACCGGTCAGGCAATGTTTTTTTTACTCAAGATTTTGAGAAAATTTCAACTAATCAGCGATGGGCTCGTATCGAACTCCACCAGACTTGTCGGGCGGGTATTAGCAGTACATGTGCCCGTTGAGACGGTTGCTGTTCATTATTCCTAAGGTTCATTATTCCAAAGGTTTGTTAATCCGAACATTTGTTTCTTTATTCCGAAAGTTTTTATTCCGAAAGTTCATTTATCTGAAGGTGTGTTATTTCGAAGGTATGTTTATCTGAAGGTTTGTTGATCCGAAAATGAAATAAGGTTCATTGATCCGAAAATGGAATACGCTAAATGGATCTTATTTTTCGGATAAACAAACCTTTAGATTTATGCACCTTTGGATTAACAAAACTTTGGAAAAATGACCCTTCAGATAAACGAACCTTGGAAATACCGATCCTTCAGATAAATGAACCTTCGAATAAACATGTCAACTCTGTTGGGACACACACCAATACTGGGAATGAGACTATGCTACTAAATACATTTACTTCAGGGCGGCGTGTTGTAGGACAATGCCAAACCTAACAGCAACAGCAAATTCAAAACGGCGGCATCAACGTCAAGGGTGCTAGTTGCTTCAAAACTTACGGTAGGAGGGCGCTCTCGCATATCGAACGGTTACACACATTCTTGACTAAAGACTAGGCCTGGTCACGAATATTTAATCACATGACCGTTATTGGAAATACACTATTTGGCAGCGGTTAATCCACTAACCCCCCGACGGATTTTGAAGCTAATATTTTTTTCTTAATTCATGATATACTCAGATCTTTTGAAAAGGTTTAAGAGATGATTTTTTAATGTCCATGGGACCGAGACTGCCATAGTAAATGCACGTAGCAGTTCACAAAATTACCGTTTGGGAAATTTTTTTTTTTTACCCATGCCAAAATCGAGCAGATCGTGTCCTACCCCCCCGGAGTTAACTTTTTACATAAGCAGTCTTGCCCTATTTTACCCTTTTACAATCCCTTAAGAACTGTGTCCCTCCCTGGTTTTCAATGTGCCTGGACCAGCACCCCAAATCTTTGTAATATTCCTCAAATTTACATAACTAATATTATGGCAATGGTTTATAATTGAGCATATAATGATATAATTCACCACAGTATAAATACTTAGTAATGCCCCAAACAGTGCCACATTCCATTTGTTGTCAAATTGCTGATGAACATCAGTGGCGTAACCAGCGGGGGTACAGTGTATATGGAGAAGGACCCAAATTTGCCCCCTCAGAAAATGCCTCGGCACCCCTTCTGCCCCCCCCCCCACCATTTTGCAAAGGTCTGGTTACGCCACTGTTAACACACAAACCCTAAGTATAAATGTTCAAAGAACTCTCCACCAAAAAATTGTGCAATGCTATCACGATTTTAATTCTTAATTATAAAACTACATGATTATTTCAAATTTAATGACATTCTGCAATTTCATTAATTATATACAAATATGGCCATGATTATGACAATGTACCTTACACTTTTAAAGGATTTTCAAGTTGACCTTAAAAATCTTCGTTGAAGGGGATGCTACGTACACACATGCACGTGTGTGCGTACACACA
>JAMKCH010085094.1:0-43573 GCA_023653785.1 Ophioderma brevispina
CAATCCTGCCCCTATCTCTCTTCTTCATGTCTGGAAAAAGTAGGGAACTTGGAACCATGTTCCTTCAAAAAATTTGCTATAATTTGGAGGGACATTTTTGTCCTATAAATGTACATGAGAATTAGGGGAAATTTTACAATTTTTGAGGGAAATTGTGATTGTGCTCCTGGGAAATTTGGCAGCCTTGCTCCTCTCTCTCCCATCTCTCTATCTCTCTCTTCCTATTCTATTTCAGTCTCATCTAGTCTTGCTCATCCTCTCCCTTTTGTCTAGTCACTCTTCTCTCTTTCTCTCACTCTAATCTCCATCTCATTCAAGTTTCTCCTCTCCTCATTCAAGTTTCTCCTCTCCTCCTCATTCAAGTTTCTCCTCTCCTCTGTTTCACTGTTTTCTTCTCCTGTGTGCTGTTTTCTATCTCACTTTAGTTTTCTCCTTCCCTTTCTGTCACACCCGCCTCTTTCTCACTCTCTCTCTCTTTTCCTGTCAATCTTTCTCTCTCCTGTCTTCCCTATCCTTTCTTTCCTCTCCTTTCTCTCTTCCCTTCTCTCCTCTCCTTCCTCTTGTGCCTAATATTCTCTCTTCCTCTATCTCAGCCTCTCTCTCTCTCATTCTCTTCTCCCTTCTCTCCTTTCACCTTTAGTCTTTTGTCACCCATTTCTCTCCTCTTCCCCTTTTCCTTCCAACTGTATTCTTTTCATTTTCCCCTACAGATTACCTTACATTATTTTCATCCAATCCGGAGTACATCCAATACATGGATGTGACTCTTGAGAACTGCATTCATGCATGTATGCATCAACACGGTTCCACCTCTTGGGGGACATTGAAAACAAGGTACTACACCATGCGAGACACCACAGCAGAGAAGCATGCCTCCCAGAGTGACCTAAATAATACATGGAACCATGTTACACTCAGTGTTGCATGGCTCATTGTTGTTTGATTCTTGAACCTTTTGATCCCTCCAGATTCTGTGTAGGTTGTAATTCACAAGTCAGTGGTTTTGGGGATGACTTTCCATATGACCACAGGTCAAAAGCAACAGATTTTGGACTAGGCTTGTTTGGACTCAATTGAATGCATTGGGGGGGGGGGCTCATTCTAAATGTAGTCAAGGAAATCAACAATTTTAGGGGAAATTATTTCTGAGTAAATGTCTGCATGCAGAACCTAATGGGTTAAGAGCACCGCAAGTAAAAGTCTCTCTGGGTATTTTTGGTATCAAATTGTTCTTTTCTTTGAACTCAACATTTTATCTTTAAATTTTAAAATAGGAATAAAATTTTCAAACTTATAAATTACCAAACAGTTAACAGACTCTTTCAACTATAAATTTTTGTGGATTTCTATTTAATCTGTGTGTGCTGCACTCATCACAGAATTTCAGGAAGTCAAAAAAAGTTTAATTTTGCAAAGGAAATTGAACAGTGTTTTGGTTAGAGTCCTGGAGCAATGCATGATGGGAAAACCTGACTATCTGATTTGGTGAGAGTGGATTTTCAGAGAGCAAAATGTTGTTACTTTTAGTCACAATTGTGTCTTATGTAAGACACAGGTCTGCTGGCTGGGATCAGATTGTTATTGTTAGGTGCAGCCCATTGATCTTAAGCTCTAGCCTATGTCCAATATTATAAATAAGATTAAACCTGGGAAGCAAATAATAACAAAGTATGTAGCTAGATTTTAAAAGGCTAAAATGATATAAAACAATTTAGCACCCCCCCCCCCTTCCCATCACAATAAACCTTAAAGGGTTGGACAGTTGCTTTTATAAAATGGAGTAGGAGCTAGGAACACAGGTACGGGAATATTAGAGGTGGCATTTTTTGCACTTTTTTGTTGTTGAAAATCACACACTGGGGACAAATATTGTTGTTCAGCCTCCAACAAGTGACTTTTTCAGCAGGTTTAATTTTTGCAAGTTACATGAAAAGTGAGACATTGACACAAATTCAAATACACATACTAATATAGTAACATTGCACTTGCTGTTTGTTGTGGATCCATTTAAAAAGCAAATGCACAAAGACCAGAAGACCCTTTCTTTGTTATCATTTACAAATGATCTTTGCATTAAGGTTTAGATGTCTCACCCAAGGTCAGTTATCTTTTTTTTTAAATGTACACCACTTCAGCTTGAGCATATGTTATTTTGAAATCCAAGTTCAAATTGTGACCACGGATGTTACAATAAAAACTGGCGGAAATGTCGTGGCACAGAAATAGTGGCAAAATCAGGTGGCAGGTTGCGAGTGCTATGTAAACAAGTTGTGTTTGACAATATTTTGACATGATGCGAGAGAGGGAAAAAGAGAGAGCCCTTGGCATTGAGTATTTTCAGACAGGAAATTGGATGTAGAGCTTATGGGGATGTGTCTGTAGAACATTGAATTGGTAAAAAAAAATCCAAAGGGGCCCCCTTATCAGCTGCAGAACAGGCAGATCGGAACAGAGTTAAGTTTTTGCAATGTAATTGTTATTACGTTGTTGCATTTTTCCGTCACCTTGTTTCGGACCTTCAAAGAAGTAGATAACCGTTTTACTCTGACCCGCAGCAATTTCACTGCTTTGTGGATTATGTTAGTTGTTTGTAGGCTAGCAAAGAACAACCTTGCCCTGTTAGTTTGTAAAACAATATTTCACAGGAAGTCTTTGGAATAAAATAACCATGGTCCTTTAAAGGCACTATCAGTGATTTGCTTAATCAGAAAATCGAAAAGACCATCAAAAATCAGATTTTTGCATGTCTGTAACAAGCATAGGCATCCTAATACAACTTACAAATGATATGCCCAGAAGCAACCAAATAAGGACAAAATCGGATATTTTAGCCATTAGTGTCAGTACGGACAATTACTACAACACGTAATTGAATGGAGATTTGTATCTTTAAACACTACCATTTTCTTTTCTGGCAATTCTTCAGTTGAAAAAAGTAACTTATGAGGATTCTACAGGCTTATACTTCACTTTTAAGCTATTCCTGCAAATTTCAAATATTTTGACTCTTTCAGATAAATCACTGATAGTGTCTTTAATTTGAGCTGGGCTGCAAAAATTGCTATGTGAACTGAAGTACAGTTTAAAAGTGTAACTTTTACTATAATGCATGTGCATACAAAAAAGGTTTGATCAATGGTATCTTTTGCAGCAAAATGCATAATCACTTAGCGGTGTCAGTAGGGAGTTTTATAACTTTCCCAAAATTTGTAAGTTAATACTCGATGCACCCATCCAAGATGGCCGCCAATCAATGATGCAAAATTCTGCAGATTTAAAAAAGAGAATTAGAATTTGAGGCTGGTATTCTGAAAAGGAGTCTGACTTAAGACCTGGGTTTTAAACCAGGGTTAGTCCTTCATGGGTAGACCTTTTTTCCTTTCAAAATACTGTGAAAGTTAGATGTAACGGGTAGAAAATTCCTCATGGATGGGCTGTTCCAGTCCATCCATGAGGAATTTTCTCGCCTGTTACAGCACATTTTTAGAGTATGTTGGAAGGAAAAAAGGTCCACTCATGTAGGACTAACCTGGTTTAAACTCAGGTCTAAAGTTAGACTCCCTTTCAGAATACCAGCCTAAGGTTTTAAATGTGAAAATGTAATTCACTCTCAGCAGGAATAGCTTGATAAAAATCGCACTCCTGAATTACTTAAAATCTGCTAAGGCCCTTGAAACTCAATTATGAGTTTCTCGTCACATTTTTTTCAGTCCATAATGAGGGAACTATTTCATTATTCATTATTTGCAGGATTTCATTATTTCAACGTTTTTACGTGTGTTGCAATGGCTACATGCGTATTTTTACATTGAAATGAACCTACAGGGGATCGACGAAATACCAACGATATTTGGTCTATTTTTAGACTCATTTCCGAGACTTCCGAGACAGGTTTCCTATCAAAAATTTCAATATCGACTGAAAAGGTGATGCTTGAACAGAATTGTTCAAAATAATGAATTATTTTCAGCCGCTAACGCGGCCCAAAAATCATTACGCGGGCGGGCGACGAGAAACTAATAATTGAGTTTCAAGGGCCTAATATTTCAAAATAATCTGATTGCAATACCTCACAAAGTGGATAAATAACAACAACCAGGCTGTTGGCACATACGTTATGTGGAGTAAGAAGTATTAATATGCAAATTCCTGAAATAAGGGTAATTCCAGTATTAAATGAGAAAATTATTTTAAAAGAAAACGACTGTACATTCCTTTAAAAGGTAAAAAAACTGCAAAACAGCCAGATTTTCATGGTCTTGTGCAAGGAGTTGCCCACTTCTTTTTGGAAAGGATAGCATGTGAAGCTCACAGGAAATTGTAGGGAAATCCAAAAGTGCATTGGGCTTTTGTGTGTGTCTTGTGAGCAATTGAGTAAGGCTCCCAAATAGGCTTTACAAGTACTGTATAGGAGACTTTTCATAGAATTTAATTTTTCATCATATTTGCCATGATTTGAATTTGCGATTTAAGCCAACTGAACGTGCTCCCCTGTGGGTGCAAATATTTTTGCTGGCTTTAAAATTTGTGTCATGTTTTAGCTTGCAATTAATGTGAAAATAAAAAAATAACCCTCAACTCTCTATGTTGTTATTGTTGCAAGGGTAATATTTTTGTAAAATTTTGTGAATGGATATATAGAAATGCAAAAATCATTTGAAAATAGTTAAAGAAAAGAATTACATTGTATTGGATGCATTCATCAAAATTAATGTCTTGTGCAATTTCCAAAATTTGAAATTGTGTAAAATTTGGTACATGAAAATAACACCTAGTATAATATAGAGAACCTTTATAATAACCCTGGTACTCAAATAGGAACTTCACTTACCAGTGCCTACTAGATTTTCATCATATAGCAGCATAGACATTTGGAAAAAATATCCAAGAGTGATAATTATAATCACCATTTGCAATTTTGAGAGCAAGGTGGGACTAAATAGACCAGTTTCTGAAATCTCTTTACATGTAATTATCGGTCGCGTAGCGACAGTATATTACTTTTACTCGGGCCATTTTGGGGCCGTTTTTTGTTCGCGGATCTCCGTAAATGTCGTTCAATTTCGGCCGGTGAAAATGGTACGTGCAAATTACTGTCATGCTGGTGTTTGACCCCTAGAAATTGTTGGTGTAATTCTTTAGCTTAAAGTTTTTTTAGGTAAAAAACGGTGTTTTTTGTAAAATTTGTTTGTTTTTATCTAAATGGAAAGTTTGGTTTTGTTTACTGGATTTTGAAGTATGTACGAGATCAGCTATCACTGCTTTAAAGATGTATCTGAAAATTGCGCTTTCTAGAGAGCGGATTTTGTTTAAAATCGCGTATATGTGTAGGGAAAATAAATATTGCTGCCAAAAAAGGAAATCAGTGACGGGTGATTTCCCCCGATTCCCCTCAGGCGATTTGTAACGTAGGGTAGTTGAGTAAGTGCACCGTGGTAATAGCGGGTAGTTCGAGGTTACTCTTATGGACACTCCATATTGCGCCCTGGCTATGACGTGTCAGGCTAAATAGCGGGGGGTTACATGGAAGAGCTTTTGACGAAATTAACCAATGATATCATTGTTGCAGCGCCCGTAACACTAGTTTACTTATCAAATGGGTTGGAATCCTGTCCATGCATAGCAATCACCTTGCAAAGACAGGTGGCATTCAAGCTAGATGGAAATGAGACTAATCAGTCTTATTTCCACAAATGTCCACGAAATGCAAGTTTAATCATACATAGGGCTAGGGCTGTCTACTCATCCGGGGCACTTGCCAGTGCTTAGCCTTTGTCATCGGCCCTCGTCTCACAGTATGACTTCGCGACACACAACACTGCATATACTTTCTAGCAACTCTGAATACCAGTTTCATTGGAGAAAACAAACTTCGATTCGAGGCTGTTTGGCAGCCTTTATGACCATTTCTTTGGATTATTTCTAGCATGTAAGTGAAAAAATAAGCTTTCCAAAATGTGCATGTTATTTCCTAAGTTGCGGCTACCATTCCAGTCTCCTGCTATCACTTCAGGTAAAATGCTATGGGAATCATCACCTAAAAATGGCTGCCCTATGAGGTACATGGTAAATGGTAACATAGCTCAATAATTTTCAAGCTTTAACACTGCGCACCAACCAATGTTTATAACCAGGTTGAATTTCGAACTGTTTCTTTAATTATACAAATAACAACAAATTGCACACTGACAAATTTAATTTTACACATCCTCCTAAATGTCACGCTTTTGCTCACACGGAACATACTCACGTTTCACCCAATTAACTTAACCCTGGTTTAGGCGTCCAATTTTAGGCTAAGACTTTTTGCTGACATCATAGAAGTGATTCATAACTAACCTTGCCCCTGCCTAGCGAGCAAGTGAGCAAACTGGTTTGAACAAGTTTGATTAAGCTGCCTCACACCCAGCATAGCTCATGCTGAGTTTAAAGGGGTACCTCCTTATGCTCTGCACATGCATTCAAAATTTAAAAAAAAAAAAAAAAAATCAGTGATTCAAGAAGCAGTTTTGGCATTAGTGATGCATAAAATGCTATATACAAGAACATTAGTGCAGTTGGTACAAGAACAGGCACATTATAGCATAGGAAATAATACAACAATGCTACCTAGGTCAAACAGGTTGATTCTGATTCGCTGTCGTTCATCGTATTACTTGATATACATGAGCTGGGTTGCTTGCCTGGCTGGGCTTGTATATATGCAGGCAGGCTGTTACTATACACCCAGACCATAACCACAAGACTGCCACACCACCACACACAGTAGACTTATACATCGTGTTGGCTTCTGTGTACAATTGAAGGGAGAAATTTGGCTCTGTCACATTATACAGCCTTCTATAGCTGTTGAGTCGGAGACGTGCGGACCAGAATTTGGCAATCACTGCAGGAACGAGTTTGATGGTTGATTTCCTTGCAGCCGAAAGCTGCTTGTATGGATTGGAATAAAATGAATTTGTTTTTTGGAGTATAACGTGGTTATCATAATAATTGGCCATAGTGGATTTATGCGTAGAGCAGTGCGAGATGAAGCCTCTGGCGGATTGTAATCGGAGGGAGAGTATGACGGCCAAACGGATGGGTTCTGTTTTTCGGCCATGTCGCCCAGCGACCTGGCCTGCCTTCCTCCAGAGGACGTTGGACAAGGCTTTGCTCGCACTTATTATCTTATATCAAAGGTAAGATGATAAGTAAGGTGTATTTGGTTGTGCATGGAAGGATGCTATTTTTCTATTTTACCCTATCCCCTTTCCAACCTGATATAGGCAGTCATGTGCTGTTGGGGTTTTCGTGACGACCAGCAGCCTGGGATTTTCTGTTGTACCTTCAAGCAGCAAAGTTTTTATAATTTAAAACTACATTTTACATGAGTTTCACAATTAATGGTGAAATCTTCTTAGGAGGCAGAATGCAACATTAAATCTGAAATGTGCAACAAATTAATTAAATGATTGACAAGAAGCTCGGCCTCTTTTTCTGTGTCCTGAAGTACTTTATAATTTCAAATGTTACGGTTTCCTAACTATTGATGTTATAGTCTCCCTTCCAGGGTTTTTGGCGAATGAAACTGTAGAGGGAGGAAACGGGTCACAGAACGAGGTCAAATGGACTAATAAGCCCTAACAATCTGTTAAAGCCCGAGGACTCCAGACTCAGTAGGATGACTTTGAGATTGAGGTTTTGGTATTTAAAAATTTTAAAAGTATTATTCCCTTTGGTGTCGTGACTAAACTGAGGGCAGCTTATGTAATACTATTTATAGCTGGAAAGGGATCTTCAGATGGGAAGTGAAATGTTGGCAAAACTGAATGTGTAAGATTATTTTTGTAAAGAATAGACTTATTCCCAGTGGATGAAGGTAAAATTGTGTCAAGTTATTCTGACCAAATACCTCTAACTTTTGGCTGTTTGCATCCCAAATTTGATTTGGAAAATTATTGCCTGATTAGTTATTCTTGAAGGCTTGATGTATTTTGTAAAACTCCCCGCATTTCTTGTGTATAAATCAGAATTGTGATTGATTTTAATGGTCTGTATTTAATTATTTTTCAGTGTAATTTTTGTTGTGCAATTAACATTTTAAGCACTAGCCATGGACCAATATCACTTTCATCCATAATGATTGTTTAATGTGTCCACCTTTTGAGTTGGCTATAAATGTATTTATTTCACACCCACATTTGCAAATATTTGATTCAATATGATGTCACAGCAACAGCCCCACACACAAATGTGAATTTACATATTTTGAATGGTGAAGACTACAGATCATGTTATTTTGGTCGTAAATAGAAGCTGGCTTGTGGTTAAAGCCGATGGGATTTACATGGCAACCATCATTGCACACTATTTATAATAATGTGAACTAATCCAACCCAGGAAGCTCAAGGACATTAGACATGAAATGGTATACATGAGCCGACTACTTAGCATTATATAAAATCATTTTATGCATAATGAAATAAGTACTTCAGGAAAGTGAATGAGCTAATTCAGAAGCAAGTCTGAATGAATGCAAGGTCTTTTTGCTGAAGAAAATAATTGAATGTACTTCAATAGAACAACATGAACAAAATTTGATGTACATATAATATCATATGCTGGCCTGGATTTGTCTATCAGTCTGCCTATGTCTGTCTTAACTAGATTTAGATGCACCTTGATCCTACAAATGTCAAGTTTGTATTTGTGGATGTGTGCAGGATGGAGAACGAGCTGCCACCATGTCCCATCCCAGTTCACCTGGCTTGATTACATAATGAATAAGTTTGGCTCACACAAAAGTATGATTTGGTCACACACCAGTTCATTCGGTCACACATGGGTTTGGTCACTACAAATATCAAGTGTGTATTTGTTTGTGGATGTGTGCAGCATGGGAGAGGGAGCTTCCCCCAGGTTTCACATGGCTTGATGGGCATAATGAATGTGTTTGGGTCACACAAAAGTAGGATTGGGTCACACACCAGTTGCATTAGGTCACACATGGGTTGGGTCACACTTGGGTTACTCCCTCCATCAATTATAGTGCATTTAAATCAGATTAATAACACTTGGATCCGGTTTAATCATGCTTGTATTAGATAGATTACACTTGGTCAGATATCTCATTTGGCATCGGATTAGGTCACAATTGGTCCTTATTTGTCACTACAACAAGCAGCAAATTGTATTATATTTTTCAGATAGCATTTAAAATAATAGTTGAGGGGAATGAGAGATTGGTACAATTACAGTATTTGTGTATTGATTAATTGTCCCCGCCGAACTAGTGGGTTCGGAAGCGGGGACTATGAAATGAGCAGCGTCCGATCGTCCGTCCGTCCGTTCGTCCCTCCGTCCGTCTGTGACAAAAATGTTACCCATGTTGTATACCATGTCTCTGGAGTTCCGTAATGCGCGACAATGATGTAACTTGGTGGAAAGAAGCGGGTTGACAAATTCTCGACTGGATTATATGGTGGCCGTAAAATTATGCTAATTAAGTATCTAATTTGCATAATTATGAGAATTTTCCTGCAAGGCCTGTTTACAAGTTTCTGGAGTTCCGTCATGCGTATAATGATTAACTTGGTGGAAGGAAGCGGGCTGAGAGTTCTTGACCTGATTAGATTTTGGGGCAATTTCGGGCACTATTGATTATGCACATGAGCTAATTATATGTCAAAATCAGCGTAATGCTATATTTTTGAAACTGTACATTGGAACTCAAATTCCGCGCTTTCATGAAAGCCTATTCATGGGCACATCTTTTTGCAATTGAAAAGTATGTTGATGTGTCTAAGGTATGCAAATGACTAATTAAATATGCGTAATTGCTGTATCTCGAAACGGTTCATCGGATAGGCAAATTCCTTCGCTACATGAGACTACTGCGATTGGGGAGGGGTTAGGCGTTGTGGGGAAGGGGTGGGGTGTTGGGGAGGGGTGGTGTTGGGGAGGGGTGGGGTGTGGGGAGGGGGTTGGGTGTTGGGATGGGGGTTGGGTGTTGGAGAGGAGTGGGGTGTTGGGTAGGGGGTGTTGGGGAGGGGTGGGGTGTTCCGGGTGGGTTGGGTAGGGGGTTGGGTCTTGCAGGGTGTTGGGGAGGGGTTTGATATTGTCTGGGTGTTGGGGAGGGGGTGGGAGTGTTGCGGTGTTGGGGAAGGGGGTTGGGAGTGTTGTAGGCATTGCAGAGGGATGAGTGTGTTGCGGGGTGTTGGGGAGGGGACTCTTGGGTGCGGGTGTTGCGGAAAGGGGAGGCGTGTTTAGGGTAGTGGGTCGGGTTGGGGTATTGAGGGTGTTAAGGAGGGGGGTGGGGTGTTGCGGGGTTTTGGGGGATGAGGGTGGGTTGTTGGGGAAGTGTTGTGGAGTGTTTGGGAGGCGTGGGGGTGTTGGGGAGGGGTGAGTGTTGCGGGTATTGGGGAGGGGGTATGGTGGAAGTTGCATTTATCACATGTTCTATCGCACCTTCGGCGGAGACATATTTTACGCATCGCTTAAATACGAGTTCGCCTTGTTCATTTTGGATGTTGACAATAGATCTTTCATGGTTGATACTGAAATTTAATAATGCAATAGGTGGAGAAGGAATGGGAAGATCAGGAGAACACAAGTTTGTCTGTTGGGCCTTGATTTGTAATACCTCCATTGTTACATTCACTGAAGCACTATTGTGTAGAATATTCTGTAATTTCGTATCACGTATGGTTTTAAATTTACGTGATTTAACATGGCAGGTATGAAGTACAGTCATTGTAAGGGTCTGCAGCTTTTTATTTATTTTTCAGCCTTCATAGAAGCTTTAGCCATCAGTAAAGATTTTCTGTCAAGGCGCCACTAACATATAAACTAGTCTTTTGTCTCTTGTTTCCATTCTCAAGTGAAATTCGCAGGTATGCAAGTATTGAAATTACTGGTGCTTTCTATGAAACATTTTTTGAAATTTTGAGTTCATATTGTTTTTTGGGGGGTATTTGTTTTGTATTTTTGGCCCTGATTTCTCAAGGTGAAATTATATGCATTTTTTTATGCAGCCATCACTTGTCTATCTTCTATGTTGTTAATTCTAGCCTTGATAGATCATTTGCAGCCTAAAGTTTTTACCTGGGTTGGTCTGTGCGGCCAATTACATGTTTTGCTAGCTAGCTAGGGTATGGACTTTTAGCAAGGACACATCCCAAGTCTGTTGGTATTTACAGCTCAGTACTTCTTGGTCAGCCAGATGTGCATTTAGCAATATGCTTGTACAGAGTTTACAATGGATATAGTATAAATATAATGTAACATTTTCTTCATTTAAAACATGGTTTTATATTTCTTCAAAAATGTAACTTGTGTAATTTTCCATAATAAGCCCAGTGCCATGCCCCATCATAGATTTTCTGCTCATTTATTCTGGTCAGTCAGAGAGTATATCTAATACCCTATAAAAATCCAATTTTTTTCTGCTCAATTTAAATAAATGTCTGGAATTTCGTGTATCCACAAACCTTTCCTATGTGTGTGGGTATGTGTGTGTCCATGTCTGTATCCCAGTCTGTGCCTGTCTGTCTGGATGTTGCCTGTACAGTGTGTAGGTGTGTGCCTAGGTGTGTGTGTTGTAAAACAGATGTCCAAAAACGAATTAACAATTGAACAAATCTGTTGCTCAGAGCAGACCAAAAACCTATTTGTATGTACATGTACGTGTCTATATATGTGTGTGTGTTTTGTGTGTGTATGTTATGCCATGTATGTTGCTGCGTGTGTGTGAGCGTGGAGGAGGATGGGGGATGGACGTACGGACGGACGGATGGATGGGATGGAGGGGACGGACTGACTGCGCCGGCATTACATATAAAAAGTTTATGTCCAATTTAAAGAATGCCGTAATAACTTATCTCATTATTACGGCATTTCCCTTTGGACATTAACTTTATTATATATTGTAATACTGTTTCTATCTAGTACCTAATTTAGCTATTAACTAATTAGAGGACTTCTGAAAAGTGGCAAAATCCTGGCTCACACATAGCTTTTTCCATTAACAGAATAAACCTATATAGTATAGCAGATTACTTCTTAGGTTAATAGTGGTTTTTCAGAACAGTTAGATTTATTTATCGTGTTTAAAACCAGATACATGTTTGTCCTTTAGTCTGTCTGGTCATTTTGGTTAAGTGTGTGTAATTGGTTTCTCTCCTGCCCAAATCTTGAGCCCTTTCCAATCCAAATTAGGTCAGAACCCTTGTTCCAGCTTGGTTCAATATAGGGTGTTCACAGATTGGGGCCAATTAAGGGGCAATCTTCAAAATCTATGATTTGTTTTGCAGTCGGTCAGATAAATTGCTATAATCCACCAATCGTGGTCAGAAGATCCACTGGCCCAAACCCATATGGGGGTTTCAGATGGATTCAAGACACTGCCATTGACATCAAATTCAGTTGGAAGAATCACTTAACTGCTGACATGTGACCATATGGGGGTGTTACAGATTGGGTCAAAAGCTCATGTGTTCATTAAAGGGCATTTTGTACAGTTAGGGTCAAAGTTAATATAAATTTGTTCTCTTCTGCCTAAACAATTTGAGCCAATTGCAGCCTAGCTTGGTCAGAAGAGCCACTGACTCTGGAGTGTGTTCAGAGAATGACACCCATTTACCCCTATATGACCTTTTAACGAATCATAACAAGTTGTTACACATTTTGCGATCACAAACGGAGGCAAGACTTGTGGGCGAGAACCCCTTGTCTTAATTAAAAACATTTTTTTACCAAGTCAATTTGTTTATCATAGTAATTTCCATTGGAAAAAGTAAGGGCGCGGTCACAAAAAATATTGTCCTCTTTGAATCCATCCTTCGCTAGGCTTCTGCACTCATTGATGCTCTGGTTTACTAGAAAGCTAACCAAACAGTTACCTCTTTTAACTTAAAGGCATTCCACAATGGTATTGGTGATATCTAACAATGCAATATTCATCCTGTATTATTATATTAATACCGGTGGGCGGTCTGTCTATGTGTGTCTGTCTGCCTGAATCGGTTATTTTCTCGGAGACAGAGGGTCGCAAGTTTCTGAAATTGGTGGGTGAGTTGCCCCTTGACCGTTCCTTCGGACGAGTTAGTATTGTAGTGGATCAAAGGTCATCAGGGGTTATTAAAGGTCAAGGAGGTCCCAAAGGGGTAAACTTGGGGTTATCAGACGAAACTTGGTGGACGGGATCAATTGTTGATGCTGAAAAGTTTAAAGGTCTACGAGGGGTTATTCAAGCCAGGTGATCACAAACCCAGGTGATGCAAACACGGGACGCCTAGTGATTATTTATTACCAATTCAATCGTATGACTCTCAAATATTAGCCAAGATGTAATCTGCATTTGGCAGGCCACTTTACCATTATTTTCGCATGTTGTTTTTGCTAAAGGTCTTAAACAGAGTTAGTAGTGGTATTAAATTCAAATTTTACAGAGGAAGGGGGGATTGGAAAATCCTGTTGGGCTACCAAACGTGACCAAGTCCTGGGAGCAAGTTTAAAATGGGCGCATGTCACACGAGAGTAAACAGTCTGAAACAAGTTACATTTCATTGAAACTGCTTTGCATAGCTCAACCAATATTTAGTCTTTACCACACAAATTTGTCATTTCAAAAAAGTCAATTTTAATAAAAAAATAACTAAGATTGGGTCGATCACAAAAACCCCTATTTTGAGATGGGGAGGGGCTATGCAATTTATAGAACAGGCAAGGCCTGGAGTGTTTTTATTTATGGAAAGAAATATTTCCCCATTGAAAACATGATATTGACTCACAGCAGCAACCATTGATGGTGGGAGTGTTGCGATACTTATAAATGCAATTACATATGACATGATTCTTGTTACATTGCAAAAACCATTAGAGAGGGATTGGGGACTTAATGGGCATTATTGTATCTTCCGCTTTGTGATGAAGTAAAGGCAGCAAACCAAGAAGTACAAATACTTGGAATGCAGATGTTATCTAAGAAGACACTAAAACCAAAACAGTGTTTATTTTTTGTTGTTGTCGTTGTCCTTGATGCCGCCATCATTTTATTGTTCTGTTTTCTGTAGCTTGTTGGCATTGGACAAAAATGGGGGAACCTAATATCAGAATTGGCCATGTTACCTCGATGGCCCTGGATTGGGTTTTCTTTTTCAATTTTGTACATTAGTTTCTTAACAGATAGCTGGGGCCCAAGTTTGTTACTGCAAAATAGGGAAAGTTTTTGTATGTAGTAGGTATACTCTGTTCCATCTCAAGTTTGGGGGTGACATCACTGTGCGTGTTAGGTTTTGCACCGAGAAATGCACGCGTGACCTTGAAATTGAGCAATTTACGCACACGAACAAAGGCGGCACAATCCACACGCTAGAGCGAATGCAAAAGTCGTGGCATGACGTCCAACCCCAAAAACTCGATATCGAGACCGAACAAAGTATAGTGAGTAATGTTGTTAAAAAACTTCCACCCCATGAAGTCAGGAAGTTGTTATACATTACTATGTTTTTAACCCACAAAGTATTTCGTGGGTTTATAGTACTGGGGTTTTTGAAGCCAATGGTTTTGTTAACTGCGTGTTTATCTTATATCGTATTGTCTTGGAAATTTCGCATGTGTGTTTGGATGAGGTGGGAAAATAATGCAACGTTTTCGTTTGGTGACATAAGGTTGTGAAAGCCAGGTTTAGGGTCTAAACAAACAAAATTAGTTGGATTTGGTTTGTGAGTGTAATACAGCTCCTTTTGGATGTGTGCTTGTGAATGGCCATGAAAGCAGTGGGAATAGCAAAAGTCAATCAACAGAAGACTCTGGCAAGCCTTCCTTATCACTTGTTGGTCAATCGTGTGCCTTGCAATTGTGTTTGTTTACATTAATTAGGTACTTCCTTACAAGGACCAAATAGCCATGTCTGTGGTATTTCCAGGCTCAACACTTTCTGGTCAGAAGAAGCATTTTTTTTTTTTTCTGTATATGCTAGTACATAGTTTTAAAATCGACTATAATGTAACATTTCTGCACATGAGTAATTTTGAAAAAGGTTATATTCCTCAGAATGTAAATTTGTGTTTTTCCATGATAAGTCCCGTGGCAATGCACCCCAATCAAATTGACACTAAGGGACGCGCAATTAATTATCTGGCAGTCAGATCAGTATTAATATCCTCTACCCAGTAAAAATAACTTCGTTCTCAATTTAAAAATAACTGTCTGGAATTTCCTGATTCCACTAAACCTTTCCTGTGTGTGTGTAGGTGTGTGTGTGGTGTGTGTGTGCATGGAGTGCGGGGGTATGGGTGTCTATGTCTGTATGCCTGTTTGTGGCACGTCTCTCTGGCTGTCATGTTTGGAGGTGTGTGTCTACATGTATGTGCTGTTGTAAAACAATGTCCAAAAAATAAGTAATTAACATATTAAACAATGTTTGTCTTCTATTAACAGATTGCTCAAACAAGACCCAAGAAAACCCAATTTGTGATGTAGATGTAGATATGTATATACGTGTACATGTGTGTGTGCAGCGGTTCGGAAAGTATTTACCACAAGTGTAGTCTGTGATGATTTTCCCATCAT
This sequence comes from Ophioderma brevispina, assembly GCA_023653785.1. Taxonomy (NCBI): domain Eukaryota; kingdom Metazoa; phylum Echinodermata; class Ophiuroidea; order Amphilepidida; family Ophiodermatidae; genus Ophioderma; species Ophioderma brevispina. The sequence goes on from JAMKCH010085094.1 coordinate 15,556, forward strand.
TTGAGGAAGGGGCACCCAAGGTTAAGGTTAGAAATTGAATTAAAAGGACATTAAAGGTAATTCCAAGAATTTATTCCAAATATCAGCCCCATTGTCAAAGCATTTAGTGATTCAAATATTTTTCTGAACAAAAAAATTTTTTTTAATGGGAATGGTTTCGCATTTTTTTTTTTTTTTTTTTCATTGAGGAAAGGCCCTCACGGGTAGCTTACCAAATTTAAAGGGGCATATGCAAGGTTAAAGTAATGGAGTTCATCGAGTTATGTTTTTAGAGTATTTTTGTTATGTTGGGGTGGAATAGGCTGAGTTCATCAATGAGTTGTTATAGAGTTGATGTTGTTGGTGAAGCTAATATTTTTTGAAGAAAACAAAAATTGTTGATTTTTAGGAATGTTACTTTTGAATCATTGAGGGAAAAAACACCTTTAATTGAATTAAATGGGCATTATGCAATTTTCCAAACAGCTTATGGAGTTTAATTGATGGTGGTGTTGAGGGTGTTTTTGCTGTTTGGCGAGTTATGGTTTGAGTTCATTGATGAGTTATGTTTTAGAGTTATTTTGGTGGTTAGGAATGGAGTTCAAAACAGTTATGTCAGAGTTTTAAGGAGTTATTTTTGGTGAGTTTTGGAGTTCATCGATGAGTAGTTTTAGAGTTTTTTTGATGTTTTGGTGAGTTTAAATGGCGCCGTCATGAGTTTAAGCTATTATTTGGTTAGTATGAGGTATGAATGGTTCATTGATGAGTATGTTGTTAAAGGTCCTTTGGGTGAGTGAGGATGGAGTTCATCAAACCGTTCAGAATGTTAGGTTTTTTTGTGAGTGTGGCATTCATTTACGAGTTATGTTTTAGGTTTTTTTTGCCGTTTTGAGGGAGTTATGGAGGAGTAGTTCACCAATGATGAGAATTCTCTGTTGGCTGAGCTATGGATAGTAGAGTTCTTGAGAGTTTATGGTTTAGAGTTCTTAGTGGTTGCGAAAGCCGCGTGACCGCCTTTTGTATCTATTAAAAGGCCCCATCCTCCATTATTACCTTTTTAACAAGGGCTATTCCATTAAGCAATTTACCAATTATTCCTCCATTTACCATTAAAGGGCCATTCAGGCCCATTTCTCAGTACCACATTAAAGGGCCTATTCCTCCAGTGCCAAAGGCGCCATTCAAATAATTTACCGTTGAGAATGGCAATGCAATTTTATTTTAAAGTGTGCCATTCTTATTACCAATGAAAGGGACATTACTCAATTTACTAATATTAAAAGGCTATTCCTCCATTTACCAAATAATCCGGCCATTCCTCATTTTACCAGTTAAAGGGCCATTCCAAAATTAAAGGGACATTATATGATTTTTAAAATGGTTAAGATTATAATTGGATTATGTAACGAGGCATTATGTATTTTCAAAAAAAAAAAAAACAAATTATGACAGGAATGTATTTTGTGCACCCATTGAAGAAGAGCACCCACCGGGTTTCATGTTGAAATCAATTACTTGGTACTACACTACATTTTTCTATTTGCCCCAAAGCCAAAATTTTATGTCTATCTTGAATCTTATTTGTTCAAAAAAACTGTCTGCCAACCCAATAGTGTCTTTTTTTGTTACGGTGTCTCATGCCATTGCGTTCTCCCAAGAATCATTCCAGTTCCACATACAACGTGGGTCTATGCAATCAATTGAGCTCTCGTTTATACCAATTATTTGGAAGTACGTTATTTTTGCGAGAGTTTTAATTTTTTCCGTTTTAGATTTATTGCGCGAAATTAGCAGAATATAAAACTTCACAAAAAATTTGGCACTGAACCTGTATGGTTCTGCCACACAATTAGTTAGGCCATGAATTGTAGTTTAACGTGGAGGTGAAATGCAATTCTGGGAACAAGCTGAAAATGTTCAGGATTGGTGCAGAAATGTGTTCTAGAATAACATACTAAACAGTCCCCTAAATCCTTCTTTGTGCTTTTCAGAAATAAGGGGCAAAGTTTGTACAGGGGTAAAATTACAAAATATTAGAATGTCCCCCCTTAAATGTGTTCCAACATTTTTGTCAGTCCAAGGATCAATAAAAGTATCGTTTTGCCCTATCTACAACCTTAGTTTTAAGTACTACAGACCTAATCATTCAGGTCATCCTGGGGGTCATAATTGCAAAAGATCCAATTTCATTGACACCAGATCAAATTGCTCCCGTAGAGTCTATTAAAACGAAATGTTCATCAAATCACGCTACATGGATTCCAATCATTGGCCTAAAGAGCAGAAAGCCTGATCCCCATAGAGCCTGGTAGAACTATCCCACTTGGCCCTGTAATTTTTGCAAGTAATGACCAACACCTGTTGAGATATTCATTTTGTGTTCATGTACAACTAGATGAAGAATTTGACACATCTTTTTTTTTTAAAATTATCTATTTTTTACCCGAGGATGACCTTGAGCCTTTTTTACATATAGTTATTAAACTACAAGCCATAGATAGGGCAACTTACCTTTTTTTTACTCCTTGGACATGAAAAAATGTTGGAACCATTTAAGGACAATTGAAATTTCGTAATTTTACCCCGTACAAACTGTGGCCCCCTTATTTTCTGAAAATGCACAAAGGGGATTGTGGGACTTTTATTTAATATTATTCTAGACACATTTCTGCACGCAATTCTCCCTTTTTCACTTGTTCCATAAATTGCCACCTTTTCCATTGTTTATTTTTATAATAACTCTTGGCCTATATTCTGTCATCAATTCTTCAATGAGATGTCTTAATTTAAAGTACGTTTCAAATTTGTCCCACCTCCGTATAAACCTATTACCTACATTCTATAATGAGAATGCTAAAGTCAGATCACTCTGATGACTATAACCTAATTTCTCTCACTTAGCTATTCCATCCCATCCTACCTCCATCGATTCTTGCCTTGTGAGACTCTGATTTACTAAAAAGTACTTGTTTGGCACCGAATGGGAACTACCAAACTTTGACAACCTTCAAACTGATTTGAATGACCTTTACCTCGTCCCATATGTCATATATTCCACCTCACCCCCACCTCTTTAATCATAATCCCATTTTAGCTTCTTCTTCTTATCGTGTCCACAAGTCATTGGTATTGGCTTGTGGTGGTGTCAGGATTTATTCAGCTGAGTAAGCTTATCCCGGGCCGCATGTATCCATGATACGGATGCTCCTAACATGGCCCAGCTCAATTCACAACACTGAATTTATTGTATCCCATTTCACCTTACCCTAACTTATCTCACCTTATACTGTCCATTCCACTTAAATGCACTCTATTCCACCCCACCCAACCTCATCCCACCAACTGCCACCAAAAGATGAAATTGTAGGTTATTAAACTGTAAAAAAAGCAGTTGCATACAAAGCAAAATTCCATTAAAGAGATAGTAAATACCTTTAGAGCAAATTAGTTCTCCAGAGCTACATCTGTGATATCATCATTATTACTTTGCAAATATTGGGAAATGGTATTTAACCATAGACGATCAATAATTATCTAGTAAGATCTCCTTGAAAGCTATAAATTATTGCCTGGGATCAGGTTTTTTGACGTAAGAACCAGTCATGTGTGACTTTATGCGTAATAGCTAGGTGTTATTGGTGAAAGTGATATACAGCCTGCATTTTACTGACAAGGGGCCTCTTAATGTTCTGAAGGTGATTCTTATGTATTTCATAGTAAGAATTGGATTATAATTTAGGTTTACTTAAATATAATTATTGATGAAACCTTATGTCTTGCTCAAGATTACAATAATAATATAAACTATAGCAATACTTAGGGGTTTGTTTCGGGTTAGTGCTCATGGCAGCACAGATTAGGGTTTGAATTTATCCTTCCCTTCCCTCTCTCCCTCCCTTTCTCCCCTTCCTCTTTCCTTTCTCCCCTTCCTCTTTCCTTTCTCCCTTCCTTTGTCTTTTCCCTTCCTTCCACATTTTCTCCATTCTTTCTCTGCCTTCTCCAAAATGTATTTCAAACAACTTAAAGTCATTTGCTGAACCTCTAACTGTAGAAATTTGAGCAATCCCTGCCAAGGCAAATTGAATGTATCGTGGTTTATATCTACTTGTAAGTAAGGCTTCACTTATGGGTAGGAAGTACTCCAGATGCAAATGCAATATCTGTCAGTATCTACCAGGGTTAACCTTTCCAAATGTACAATTAAATTACATTGGAAGTAAATAGCCAACATGGAATTAGATGTTTCATTATGAATGTTTACATTAGTTAACCTTATTAAGATGAAGTGCTCTACCAGGGGTTATATAAATGAGTCCTTTCGATGTGTTGATACCAACAAATGTTTGACTTAAATGGGGTGTATTTGACGTAGATCGGACTTGATGATGGGTTGGATGCAAGGGTTGCTTTAAAGATAAAATTGTGGCTGATTAAGTAATATAGCATTGGATGGTATCCATGCCTCAGTTGTGGCACAAACCTGCCTGGGGAGTCTTGATTACATTAATTACAGGTGCTGTGAGTATGAAGATGTGGCTCTGATCATCAAGACGTTTCAGCAATGTAAGAGGACCACCGTCTGAGACTCACTGAACAAGGCCTGATCAGCCAGTGCTTAAGACCAGCCCTTCCAAAACCAAGATTTAAACAAGATCAAGACAGCCCACTGAATTGCTTCATTTACTTTTCAAATTACAATCTATGGTCATCTTGTCAAAGTACCTTAAAAGTTACTCAGACTTGGCCGGTGATCGCTCATTCTCGTGTGCAGCACCTAAACTCCGGAACTCTAATTCAAAGCAACTTGCCAATCTCAGTGACAATTTGTTCAAAAAGCATCTTAAGACAAATTTGTTTAATATTATATGATCGTCTCATTATTGCATGTTATTTTTTGCTTTTATATTTTTAAGCGCTTTTGTAACCTTGGGAAAAGGCACTTTATCAAATGCTGTTATTATTATTACACCGCCAAGGTGTCGCTTTTGGTTTCCTGATGCAAGGAGAATTGCATGACATTGTTTGCCGCAGGCCAATTTGAAAAATGTGCTTGTGAATGTGATATCACTTATAGGCCTATAATTATGAAGCTAAAACAGACAACTAGGAGACAAAAATATGGCCTTCAACTCTGTATATTACCAGGGTCACAATGACTCTTTGACCCAAAATTTATCACATTTTGTATTGTGTTTTACTAACACGAAGCTTCATTCTGAAGGGTTTGTTTTTTTACTAAAGGAAATGCCATTTTACCCCCTCCCCTGAAGAAAATGGAGTATATCTTTCGTGTAAGCAAATAATATTGTAATTATATCCTTAACTCTAACCCTAACCCTGACCTTAACTCTATCCCTAAACCCTAACCCAACACTAACCCTTACAGACCCCATCAGTGATTCTCCCAAAAGAGTCAAATATTTGAAATTTGCAGGAATGGCTTAAAAGTGAAGGATAAGTCTGTAGAATTCTCGTAAGTTATTTTTTGCAACTGAAAAATTGTCAGCCAAAGAAGAAATAGCAGTGTTTGAAGATATGAATCGTCATTCAATTACGCGTTGCAGTAATTGTGTGTTCAGACAGCAATTACAACTAAAATATGTGATTTGTTCTTTATTAGGTTGCTTTCAGTCTTATTTCTTTGCACGGTGTGTTGGGATACCTATACTTGTTACAAGAAAAACTCGTTACAAAAGTCTGATTTTTAATGATTTTTTTTTATTTTCTGAGTAAGCAAATAACTGATAGTACCTTTATTTACCAGAGAGTTTTCTGTAATTGGATAAAATATTTCAACTGATGCCTAAACACCTTTATGTAGTTAGATGATAAAATCAGAACAATAATGGTGCATGCTTCCACACACTGATCCACTTGTAGGATTCGTATAACATACACACAATTAAAACTATATCCTTCATGGAACATTTTGTATTAATTCTAGATAGAATCAATATATTGTAATATAGAGTTCAGTGCCTGTCGGGGTCCTCGAAGGCAAGATTAGGTTCCATGAGATAATTTACTGTAAATGGCAATATTTTTGTCAGTTCAATTTTTTTCAGCACCTGGGGATAACTTTAGCTCGTGCACAAGATTTGTTAATTTACTAGTACAGGTTTCCATTATAACTTAAAACTTGATGGTGAATTTTCTTACGGTTAAGTCTACCGATTGCAAAAATCAGAGAAAATTACAGACAGAAAAAGCAAGTTTTACAGTAACAGGTTTCAGAAGGAAAGGCTTATATAATGAGTATCACTCGTACTTTACCCAACAGATGGTTAGATAAGAACTCGACGCTCGAGCACAATGTGGAAGGTTGTCACATGCAAAAATATTGCGCTACTGCCAAATATGATTGTCATGCCAATTAAGTTTTGCCAGGGGCATGGAATTTGCTTTAATATGCAGCACTTGTAAAATCTTTCATTTAATGATAATGGTGTTTCGTTTTATGTATTTTGTTTTAAGTGGAAAGAAGGCAATATAATAACATTTGTGCCCGGGCTTATTTTAAATGTATGTCATTTCAAAGCCAAAACCAATTTGTTTGAAGTGATTACTGTTAAAATTGGGTTGCCTTTGGCCATTTCTTTTCTACCCAGTGGCATTTCTTGTTTTAGGGCAGAGTGGCACTTTTGCTCTCTTTTGACGTTTAAAACCATTTCTGCGTCGCCTGCAAGAAGTGCAGGAGGCCCATGCTTTGTGCATGGACACCTTAACTCCAATTGCCACCAAACTCTGGTCATAGGTGCACCATAAAGACTTTGTATACAGGGCCGCTGAGAGAAATTGCCCGGGATCAATTTAGCAACTTCGTTTTCCAGACCCCCATACCGGGGGGGGGGGATTTTGAAGTTACAGTGGCTGCGAAGCGGCCATGCGGCGCGTAAGAGGGGGGTATGTAGTTGATGAAACTTAATGTGTGTTTTTTTAAATTCATATGTAGAGTGTTTATGGAGACGGCCCAGGGGGTGGGTGCGGGAGGGGGTATCCCCCTCACGCGCAAAGCTCGGAACCCTTGCAATGTTCACTTTCCAAAACACATTTTCTCATGAAAATTTGATAGAAACAATTTGAAATTGGTCAGTAGTCCACATTCATGACCAACCGTTTTATAAAACAAGAACTTAATTTTTTTTGGGTGAAATTTCTCAAACCAAGAGAGGCCCTGCACTAAATTTATTAACCGCGCGTAGCGCAAAAAAAAATGAAATTTCGTGGGTTACAGAGTATTTTTTCAACGTAAGTAGGTATCATTGTCGCAGGAGGGGAAACGGGCTCCTTGTATCCGCCAATGCTCTCTCTTTCTGTATCTCTCTCTCCATCCCTCTCTCTCACTTTTTCTCCCTCTCTGACTTTTGTCACAACTGCAAGGGTTGAACTTTTATTTTTTACAGGACCCTGGGGTCAATTACCCCCTTTGACCCCCCTTCTCGGTGGTACTGCTTGTATATATGTATATCAAGGTGGGGTTAAAGCTCACCTACCAAGGTCAAAGGTCATTAAAGGTCAACTTGTGCAGGGAGTGAAGGAAAGGTGAATCGCAAATGCAGGTGACACTAGTAGGTCAAGAACCGCCTTCTTGGTTTTCCTAGTCAGGCCTGGAAAAAGTTGGCAAGCTGGGAAGCTGCCTGCCCTGTGCAAATTTAGGAGGAAAATTTATTACAAAAAAGTATATTTTGGGGTTTGTGTTATTTTAATTAATGCTTCTAGAAGCAATTTTATAAACTGGATTTTGGCTATGGTAATCAACAAAAAGCTGTATCCATTTGGGGAGATGCCTTTACACGACGGTCTTTGTGGATGTCTTTGTGCACACTTTGCCACTGTCTTTGTGCACACTTTGCTGCTGCACAAGAAAAAAAAACCTTGTCCTTTTGGATATTTTTTAACAATTTTTTTTATAGATTCCAGAATTGTTACCCATCTTTCACCTTCTCATTCCCTGCCCATTTCTTTTGGCACCACCAAAAATCCTCCAAGATGTCTTATTTTATGGACAAACTTTGTTTGGCCAAATAGGCTTTTTAAAAAAATCAAAAACATTTCAGCATATATATTCAAATAGAGAAATAGCCAAAGGCTATTTTCAAGATGATATAATTTCAGCTAAATCAAACTGCATATTCAAGTCGGTGACATTTACGCTGTTAAGCAGTAAGACTTTTTAACATGCTGCAACTGTTCACACTCAAAAGCTGTGTGCGTAAGGTGATTTAGGCTAACAATTTGAAATTTGCGTAGGAGAGAAATGAGTTGAAAGCCTTCAAGACTGTATGATGGGGTTGTAACTCAAATTCACCTCGCGTTGGACAAAATGTTAATAAAAAAAGAAATCTACCCAAAAGCTTTTTTAATAATAAAATGTTCCTCCTTCAACTTAATACTGCCACTAACCTCAATAACACCTGCCTTTTTCCCCTGAACTCCCTGAGTTATATCATCTTTCTTACAGTATCTCTGATTGGCTCATTACATGATATAAAATGATATATTCCTCTGAGTCACCAATCAAAAGAGATCTTCAAAATACCTACCCAGGCACCTTAAAACTTTAAAAGTGGGTGACCCGATCGACAACCTCGTCCCCTTACTTTACTCCATCAAAATGGTATTAGAAGAAAGTTCATTTTTCTCATCATCCCAGTGAAATGTTAGGCACAGGAAATGTTTCCTTTTGATCAGGCCCGTATGCAGGGGGGTGCAGTGACACCCCCAAATTCCACAAAAGGGGAAAAGGTCCACTTTTTGCTGAATTTTTGCATAAAAAAGTCCAAAATTTAGAGAAATTTTGACAAGAATATCCACTTTTTGATGATGAGATGTTCAAAAAGTCCAAAAAGGACCATTTTAGGGGGCTAGGTCCACCTTTACCACAAAAGGTCCACTTTTACCAAAAAGGTCCACTTTTTCGAAGTCCCGCACCCCGCAAAATTCTGCGTACGGCCCTGCTTTTGATTTTATGAACAAAAATGTCTTGAAATGTGGGATACCACATTTGTTAACACACACTGTCCAATAATCCAATTTAGGACACATTTTTGCTTCTACTATCCAAACAGCTGGACCGATGAACTCAAAATTGGTTTTGGAGATATGCTTCCATGTGAGGGAGAAAATATCGTATGAAAAATCTGACCATGATCGGGTCACCCACCTTTAAGCTTTTCCTGCCACATGTCTTTGATTGGCTTATTAGCTCACATAGTGTACATTAATAAGCACTGATTACTGGTTTAAGCCTTGTTAAGGGCCATGTTAGGAGCGTCCGTAGCACGGACACACGCGACCCTGGATCAACTTACTCAGTTGAATAAATCCTAAATCCTGACACCACCACAAGCCATTACCAATGACATGTGGATACGAGAAGAAGAAGCCTTGGCTCACGTACCTGTTCCGAATTATGATGCCATAGGTTTTGTGTTGTGATCTATGTGATCAGTGGCTTGTACCAAAGTTAAAGTGAGCCACCTGGCAATGGTCCTACGTACACAATGGCAGCGAATTGGTTAAAATTCCCATGGTACATTCATTTTTTTTTTAAAAAAAAAAAAAAAAAAAAAAAAAAAACCTTGTCCTTTTGGATATTTTTTAACAATTTTTTTTATAGATTCCAGAATTGTTACCCATCTTTCACCTTCTCATTCCCTGCCCATTTCTTTTGGCACCACCAAAAATCCTCCAAGATGTCTTATTTTATGGACAAACTTTGTTTGGCCAAATAGGCTTTTTAAAAAAATCAAAAACATTTCAGCATATATATTCAAATAGAGAAATAGCCAAAGGCTATTTTCAAGATGATATAATTTCAGCTAAATCAAACTGCATATTCAAGTCGGTGACATTTACGCTGTTAAGCAGTAAGACTTTTTAACATGCTGCAACTGTTCACACTCAAAAGCTGTGTGCGTAAGGTGATTTAGGCTAACAATTTGAAATTTGCGTAGGAGAGAAATGAGTTGAAAGCCTTCAAGACTGTATGATGGGGTTGTAACTCAAATTCACCTCGCGTTGGACAAAATGTTAATAGAAAAAGAAATCTACCCAAAAGCTTTTTTTTAATAGTAAAATGTTCCCCCTTTCAATGTAATACTGTCACTAACCTCAATAACACCTGCCTTTTTTCCCCGAACTCCCTGATTTATATCATCATTTTTACAGTATCTCTGATTGGCTCATTACATGATATAACATGATATAGTCCGGAGTAACCAATTAAAAATAGATCTTCTATATACCTATACATGCACCTTAAAAGTGGGTGATCCGATCGACAACCTCGTCCCCCTACTTTACTCCATCAGAAAGTTCATATTTTTCTCATTATCCCAGTGAAATTTTAGGCCCAGGAAATGTTTCCTTTTGATTTTATGAACAAAAATGTCTTGAAATGTGGGATACCACATTTGTTAACGCACACTGTCCAATAAGAGAGCGGAGAGCGTGGCCCACTGGTTAGGATATTCGCCTTTGGTGCAGGAGGTCCCCGGTTCAAACTCTGGTAGGGCCACTAGCTGGGATTTAATCGGGTACTAAATCCTGGATTTAATTTGTATAAGAACTATTGATTAAAACTAGAGTTCCGCTCTCCCCGTGGTTCATTTGGACTTCGGAGGGGACGTTAAGTTGTCGGTCCCATGTACAGAGAGTCATACCTGTTCATAATATCACAGTCAGTTTCGAGAAGAGTAGGGTGGAAACCCCTGATTGTCCCAAGCCGTCCTGGTCAGTTTCGAGGGATACCCCTAGTAGAGTGATTAACCACTGTTGGGTATACCTCTGAGGTCTTGGTCCTCTAAATTGTAATAAATAAATAAAATAAATAAGCCAATTTGGGACACATATTTGCTTCTACTATCCAAACAGCTGGACCGATTACTCAAAATTTGTTTTGGAGATATGCTTCCATGTGAGGGAGAAAATATCGTATGAAAAATCTGACCATGATGCATGATCGGGTCACCCACCTTTAAGCTTTTCCTGCCACATGTCTTTGATTGGCTTATTAAATAAGCTCACATAGTGTACATTAATAAGCACTGATTACTGGTTTAACTTAGCCTTGTTAAGGGCCATGTTAGGAGCGTCCGTAGCACGGACACACGCGACCCTGGATCAACTTACTCAGTTGAATAAATCCTAAATCCTGACACCACCACAAGCCATTACCAATGACATGTGGATACGAGAAGAAGAAGCCTTGGCTCACGTACCTGTTCCGAATTATGATGCCATAGGTTTTGTGTTGTGATCTATGTGATCAGTGGCTTGTACCAAAGTTAAAGTGAGCCACCTGGCAATGGTCCTACGTACACAATGGCAGCGAATTGGTTAAAATTCCCATGGTACATTCATTTTTTTTTTGACATCAAGCAGCTTCTGGAAAATTTTTCAAAAATGTGAAAGTATTTCTTTTTGTGTAGAGGTCTATGTAAAAAAAACTCTGAAAATCGTAAATTTTAAACCGGGTGAAATGGTTTAAAATCGGCAGGGTACGACAAAATGTCCACTTAAAGGCACTCTCAGTGATTTGCTAAATCAGAAAATTGAAAAATTCATCAAAAAGTAGATTTTTTGTGTGCTGCCACCATAGCTGGCAGGACCACTTTGCAAAAAGTTGTGTGTGTGCTCATGTATGTGTGGCACTAAAATTTAAGTTTTGTACGCAGCAGCCCACAACTTATATTCTTTGAATGAGTGAGCAAAAAAGGAGAGAACCGCGAAATTCTAGTCTGTCAGTAATAAGTATAGGTATCCTAACATAACCCACAAATGATAAGACTGAAAGCAACCTAATGGAGACTGAATTGGATATTTTAGTCATTATTGTCCGTATGGACACTTAGTGCAATGGATACTTGAGTGGAGATTCATATCTTTGAACACTGCGGTTTTCTTCCCTTCCTGTCAATTTTTCAGTTGCAAAAAAAAAATTATTTTAGAGACTTATCTTTCACTTTTTAAGCTATTTCTGATAGTGTCTTTATGGTCTTCTGTAGCAAAAGAAAAACAATTATAAGAAAACAAAAACAAAACAAAAATCCACTTTACTGGAATAAAAATCATAAAGAAAGAAAAAATGAAAACCAATCGCTGTTATTTCCAGGGGGAAATGACAAAACAGCTCTTGAATTGAAAGTCTTTACAGGAAGAAATTAGCGCTAATCCAATCATTTACCGTTTCTAATCAACTTACGTTGTCAAATCTCAAGGAATTTCGTCCGACACGGCTGGATCATTCACGTCTCGGTGACAACTCTTTTTAATCTTGGATCCGGCTTGGAGATCTGGCTGTACAACATTGGGCAATTGCGCGGGAAATGGTGAAGTCAGACGGAGGCTCAAAGAAGGAGATAAAGATATCATATTAGTATTGATTGGGAAAATAGTATGGCTTATCACACTCACTCTTTCTCCTCCGAGATGAGTGATGTCTATAATTGCAGAAGCAATGATTGTGTGTGCGAAGTGGGATAGGGTAATGATACTTAGATTAAAAAGTAAATCGAGATTACCTTGGAAAGTCACGTCCCTCATGTTTGGAGAATGATAATTATATTTTAATATTGTGTTTGTATTTGTGGGTTTCCAGACTTAGCTCATTAATGGCTTGGGCTGCCTGAAACTGGATTGGAGTGATTTGATTTATATTGGGTTTATGTTTATGGTCTAGTTTGAACTGGTTTAGATACAAACATGTATTGTGGTATACTTGTAATGCAAACATCTCATTAACATGTGCGTAGTAACAGAGTGAGTGTTTAACATACAAATATGTTGACCACAGAAAAGCCAGTCCGATTCAGATAACAAGTACTTCAAGCAGATGAGTCCTATTTGGGTCTTTTTCGTGCTAATAACAAGATGATGCAGTTGTGAATATTTTCCTTTCACCTAGCCTTATTACGCAAGCACAGTATACACAGAAACCCGATTTCTACGAAATCTATATTGAATGGGCTTTTTGAAAGCGTCGTGCAAGGAGGGAGGTGAATGGTTATTACTTTCGCACAACTATCGCCTGTGGTGCATTCAAAACTCATTTGAGTACACTTCCTGATAGGTGAGACTGGAATGATTGGACTGTAAAAGATGATTTTGATGCTATCTGATTGACTTAGTGTGTATGATTTATGTAAGCAGTGCTACCTGATATATAGAGTTTGTTTTAAATTTGTGGATAGATGTTGTGCTCAAGGTGTATGGAGTGATATGTAAGCGTATTAATTTTTGGGTGAGTTTGGGCGAGTTTTGGCAATTTTATTTGTTATGGCTAACAGTTAAACTTAAAGGTGCAACAAGAGATTTTAAATAACAGGTGATCCTAAAAATTGTGAAAATTCTGATTTTTGCACTGGTGTAAAGCTTTCTATCAAAAATATCCCCAGCTGAAAGAATTAAGCTGAGAACTGTTTTTTGGTACAAAATATGTGGCATTTCCTATAGGAGCAAATACAAAATTCATCCTATGTTTTCTATTGAAATATAAGCATATAAAAATCATTTTAAGTTATTTCTGCAGCCAAATAAAAAATAGGTAATCTATTGAGTGTCTAATCTACATGAAATCACCATATATCACAGAAAATATAGATGACTTGAAATCTCTTGTTTCACCTTTAAGATAATGGTTGAAAATAATGCAGTAATCTGAAGTTAACTGTAGAAGTGCAAAAATAAAATCCTCCCAAACATTTTCCGTTATAATTTTGTTAATTAAGGCAGATGAGGTAACGGGGAGGGTGTTTTGTTGTGTTCTGTAGGTGGGTTTTCCTTAATCAATATAGACATTTATAGAGTTGAATGGTGTTCATGGGCTTTATTCTGTGTAGACCAAATTGATTTCTCTCATCCAAGACTTCAAGAATGCACCTGTAGGTGTTTTAGCTGGTTTGTTTCTTTGCAGTTAAGGGAAGAAGGCAGTTTCTCTTATGTCAAATCCTCATGGCTGCTCTTAAAAAATGTGTTCTCAACTGAGTTTTGAATTGTAGACCCATGGAAAAGCAGAAAAAATCATCCTTGCAATGAATGAACATAGAGGCGCCAGTTTTTCTCATTCGGAGTGGATGCTACAAGGGGAAGGGGGAATTGAAACTATGTATTAAAGAAACAGTTGCACAGTATTCTGACATGTTTGGGCAAATTGAAACTGAAAGGATGTTGCGTGCAAAAGCAAGAGCCTCACATGAACAGACAGTAACCCTCTCAAAATGTGATGTGGTAGGAGGCAACTATAGGAGTTCGGGAGGAGAAAATTATCTCAACCGAAGTGTTCAAATAAAATTGTTATCTGATTTTTTTTGCCCATTTGGTCTACTCCCATTTGATCTAATACCCATCTTGTGTAACTGCAATTTGTCTAAACCACTATTTCTAAAACCAATTTGGTAAATAACTATTTAGAATAACATCTAATTATCTAACTACCAAAATGTGTAATATTAATCCGGTCTAATACCCATCTTGTCTACTACCAACTGGTCTAATAACCACAAACACCATCAGTCTAACACATTTGGGCTAATATCAATTCTGGAACTAATACCCATTTGGTCTAATACCCATTAGACCACATTGGTTATAGAAAATAATTATTTTATTAGACAATATTAGTTTTAGACCTGATGATATGAGACTACATGGCTATTAAACTCATGATGATTAGACTAACTGGTGGTTAGACATAATTAGACCCATTGGATTAGACAAAATGGGTGTTAGACCAAATTTGGGATTAGACCAAATGGCAAGTCACTTAGAGAATAAAAGATGAGATTTTTTGTTTTGGCCATCTTAGATGGTGTCATAATGATGGGCATCCAATATTTTGAGTGGTGGATGCCGGCGCAGACGGTATCCACCACGATAAAATATTGGATGCCCATCCATTATGACACCATCTAAGATGGCCAAAACAAAAAATCTCATCTTTTATTCTCATTCTTATTTAGAATTGTGTATTTTTTTGCTTTTTAATCGACATAATTTATTTGTCAAAAATACTCTACATCATTCGTTTTAATTCATTTAAATAATTGGACCCCTCTTGAAAACAAATGTTTCAATCCAAGGAACCAAAGTCATCGAGCGATGATCGTCACGCTGCGTAAATTGCATTTGCGTACCAACGCGAAATGCACGACGCAGTATAAACGCGCTGCTTGCGGTGTCATAAATTCGACTACACCGCGTAATTGATGCACGCACTATCCATCTATTACCCAGTAATGATGGGCGGAGCTTGACCTTAATCAACCAAATTCGTGCTAAAGCAAGATAACCCTTGCCACTGAATAAGAAAAATTATCTAATCAATGACTACCCAATAGCAAATAAACTCAAACAGTTGCATTATGCAAAAGTAAAGCTTGTTTCAGTCATAAATTGGATTTTGGACTTAAGTTTGGGCTGCATCAGACATTTTCATAGGTCTGGGTCACAAGTAGAACTTAGTTAGGAGTAGGGGAATTTCCACAGGTTCAATCCCATACTCTAATTCCCATTTTGGACAATTGCAGTAAGTCCATATTCCATTATTCCATTTTGGATAAATGGAATTTGAGCACCACCTTTCTTACAGTATCTCTGATTGGCTCATTACACGATTAAACATGACAATAACCTCGAGTAACCAATTTAAAAATAGACCTTCTATGCTGTATGCATCTTAAAGCTTTCTCCCATGTTTTCTGCATTGGTGATTTACATCATAAAACCCAATGAATGACCAATCCAAATCAGCCAGTAATTTGCTCATGGGTTACAAGCATTAAGAAATAGTTTACCCATAGGTAGCTTGTTGAAACTGTGAATTCAGCTCATTCTAGAATATTGTCAAATGACGCAAAATATTTTGAGATACAGAAGTTAAATGTTTCTGCTTGAAATATCATTTGTTAGTTTACCTTTAGCTAGGAATGTGACGGTAAAACAATATAGACACATGCAATGTCAACAAACCATCCCTCAACGGTATCTCGCATGTGTGTAATGGATAACATGATATTATGCGAACATGCGGCACGTGGCGCAAGTCTGTAAAATATGAACCGTGTCTAGGCTGAAGTTGGGAAGTGCAAGATTATAGAAAGCTCAATAGTATGTGAATATGCTGTCAGTGATTTTGTTTGTCTTTTGTTTTTTGGTAAATAAATAAATTATATCAGGAGATGTGGGTGAGGGACCAGGCGTGGATCTATGGAGGGGGCGCGCGTCTCCCGGTAATTCTGCAAAATCTTGCCCATTTTGGAAAAGTTTCAGCCTTCAGCCCCCCCCCCAGTAAATTTTGACGTTTTTCAAATCCTGGATCCGCCCCTGGGGACACCTATCCAAACATTGCAAAGTCACTTCCTCAGTTAGTGTAATAGGGTCCCTTGGATGGTGAATGCCAAAACCCATTCTCCTGTTGGCAACTGTAGGCCACTTCTCCAAATCTGCACCAAGGGATGTGATAACCTTGACCAGCTTGTCTCAGTATGCTACTTTTGTGCGTGTTTGTAAAGGCGTGTGCGCTGCGCAATCGTGATAGTTAATCGTCAATCATTTTTAGAACATTTGGTTAAAAATTAGAGGGTGTGTTCATTTGAGGGGGCACATAGGTTTATTATTAATTATTAATAGGACTATTCCATATAATAAGATATTGTTCAACAATTGTGCACTCCCAAAACTCGTTGGTCAGTTGCATAGTTTGACACACGGTGACAGGACATGCTAACAGGCACGTCCATAGCTACCTTCAAAGTTAAAACGTGCTGAGCTGAAGTCCGCACTATGTGCTATTAATATTACTTTGGGGTTATGGAAAGGGAAAATTGAAAACAAAGTATGTACAGCAGTGCATTGACGTAATGTTTAGGCCAGAAACGGTATGCGCACAATGTTGCTTCCAAAGTTAAATGTGCTGAAATGTTGTGGTCCAAAATTAGTAATGTGTGTGCTATTAATGGTAATGTGTGTGCTATTAATACCACAGAGGGTTGTAGAAATGGGAACTCACATGAACATTAAAGTATGTCCGGACAAGAAACATGGCTTGCCTGGGCTACGTGCATGTGATACTGCCTTGAAAGTTAAACCTGTTGAAAAGCTGATGGTTCAAAACAAGAGAAAATATTAACAGCTTCCCATAATGCATTGCTTCCATTGGAGATTTTTGTACAGGTAGTCATGTGAATCGTTAGAGATGAAACATCCTTAAAATGCAAGTTTGTGATCAGTACTGTTAATTTAGCCACGGTTCATCTCTAACGATTCACATCAGTACCTGTACAAAAACTGCCATTGGAAGCAATGCATTATGGGATGCTACTGATATCTTCTCTTGTTCAAAACCAGTATTTAGTATGTGATATCATTGCATAGTGGCTACTGTAGTATGTGCATGCAGTGACATCTTAAAAGTTAAACAAACATCTTCAATATTTGAAAATTAGTCCGGGGGTGGGTGGGGGCACTCAACCCAGTACTGTGTGTGTTTTCAGTACCACTTTAAAATGGTGTGTTGGTTTAAAATGAAATTTTGGGAATTAGCGTGTTGATTATACCCCTTCCCTTGAACAGAAAAATATGTTGTAATCGGGTTGGAATCCCTTTTAAAATATACCTTAGTTTGGTATTTCTGATGCATACTAGGGAATGCATTAGCCAATAAAAAGTGCACATAGGTACCTTTCTCTGAATTTTGATCTCTACTTTTGTCCAAGGTAACACATTGTCATCCTTGGTGATGGTCTAACAAGGGCAAGAGCATCAGCCTACGCATATATCTCCTCTAATTTTAGTGTCCATGTCGAATCAGGTGATCTTTCTTTCGTGTATTATTTGCAATTAGAACCATCCATCACATGTCTGGTTTTCAGTGGGGTAAATATCCCACCACTATGATATGTGGTTGCGGTGATAGAGTTGCCGTTTAAGGGGTGTAGTTTAATACTTAAGTGGCCACTATTTCCAAGTGGACCGTCCTTTGAGTTGTCAGTGAATTCAGAAAACCTGTAAGTATATTAGAACGTGACAAGCTCCTGAAAGTTTACACAAAGAGCTGCTCATTGTCACATGGTATTGGGCTTGAGGTTAGGACTGGTCATTAATTTGTATCTTCTTGCCAAATTTAGTTTAAGTCCATTTACTTCAAAAAGTGGGGAGTGAATTTGTATAAAGTATTTAACTAAAGGTTAGTATTTGTTAGTGATTGTGTTTTTTGTTTCCTGGTGCTAAAAATGGCTTTTGCCCAAGGTAGATTTCAGTAAACTTTGGTAAGTTGTATAATTTATTAACTTTCCCTTGAGATGGCCAGCGCCGATAGTGTTGAAAAAAAAAAAACCCATTGCGCTTGGCCGGATTCGACCGGCGACTTCATATTACATGCACATGCTCTAACCGACTGAGCCATCAAGCATGGTTGGTAGAAGAGCGATAGATATCATCCTATAAGGTTTTCGTTCGAAATGGTGGGGGGTGGGTGGGGGGGGGGGGGGTGTCCTTCGCTTTCCTAGCCGGATGCAATCAGAACTGTAATATTTAAACATATACTATTATATTTGTTTGAGATTTAAACTACTTAGTTTTTCCAGGTAGACAAGGAATGTATATTTTTTATTAATCTTTCCCTTGAGATGGCCAGCGCACGATAGTGTTGAAAAAAAAAAAAAACCCAGTGCGCTGGCCGGATTCGAACAGGCGACCTTCATATTACATTGCACGACGCTCTAACGATGAGCCATTCAAGCAGGGTTGGGGAGAGAGCGGATAGATATCATATATACGTGTTAGGTCGAAAGGTGTCCTTCGCTTTCTTAGCGGTAGATCAGAACTGTATATTAAAATATACGATTATATTGTTTTGAGATTTAAAATCAGGCCAGCGCACATGGGGTTTTTTCAAACCAAAACAATATCGTGCGCTGGCCATCTCCAGGGAAAGATTATAAAAACTATATTACATCCTTATCTACCTGGAAAACTAAGTAGTTGAAATTCAAAACAAATATAATCGTATATGGTTAAATATACAGTTCTGATGCTATCGTAGAAAAGCGAGGGACACCTTTCGAACCTAAACACCTATAGATGATATCTATCGCTATTCTACAACCCGCGTTGATGGCTCAGTCGGTTAGAGCATCGGCATTGTAATATGAAGGCCACCGGTTCCAATCCGGCAGCGCACATGGGGTTTTTCACACAACTATCGGGCGCTGGACATCTCCAGGGAAAGATTAATAAATATATACTCCTTGTTACTGGAGAACTAAGTCGTTTAAATCTCAAACTGTAAATGTGGCAAAAGCAATATGAAAATGTGAAAATAATTTGAAAAATGAAAATACTGTGAAAAAACACCTAATACTTAGTTAATGATAGTTTGCAGTCAATTTTTATCAAAGGACAAGCGATTGTGTTCCTGAATGAAACCGCCCTAGGGCCTCATGAGAGTGCAATGCATCTGCGGTTAAAAGGACAGCAGTTTGATATTCCATTTAGTGAAATGCGCTGTACAGGCTTTGTGATTGGTCATTGATTGGAGTTAAAATGTCCCGCAACTCGATTACCTTCATCGACAGTATGACATAATTTCTGCACATTCTCCAATAAATATAGAGCTTAATTTTTCTGACAGGTTGTTGAACGGGTGCGGCAGGCGGTGTTGCTGGTTCGTCGTTTTAGCAGGCTTTGAAGACGATTACGCATATTGGAGGGACACAGCCAGGGGGGAATTTAACTGCACGTTTTCCAATTTATTTTTGACTCAAAACGCAGTGTGATATTGACATAAATATATGAGTTTGTGATTGATAATAGTCCAGGAGTACTTTGGGATTTATAAGTGGGAAAAGGGATATTGTCAAATTTTTTGAAATTTTGAAAACTAACATACATAGAAGGGTTGCTTTTTCTCCAAAAAATATTCATGTAGGATTTTCTTTTGTCGCCACAACGGCCCCCGACACGGTTGAGAAGGCATGCAGCGGGGACAGTATTCCACTGAGAAAGCACATTACCTTACATGCCTTGGTTCTTATGGACGTATTAAAAAAATTAACCGTAACCAGTCACACCCCTTAACAAATCGGCCATCTTGAATTTTGGCGGAATGTGCCAGCTTGGACATAAGTGAAATTTTAAAAAGCCAGTCCCGATGTGTGCTTATTGGGCCGCCATCAGAATGCCGGTTGCTGATGTGTGCCAGGTAACAAACTTTTAGACGATTGAGAAGACCAAATTGCCAACACATGCTCATTGGGTAAACAACCTCTCAGAACAAGACAACAAAAAATGCTGATGTGTGCTATTTGGGAAACAACCTCTCAGAATCCTAGATGCCAGTAGGGTAATTAAAGGCTTTTCCCAGAAAATAGTTACAGAAAGTAAATACCTGAGAGGCACACATAGGCAGCACAACCTGGTGTGCCTGTCAGAGGGATTTTATTTGCTTTCTGATGTGTTTGTGGGGCAACTAGTATACTAAAGATGGTACAGGGATATGGTTAAATGTTAAAGGTTTACAGTTCAGTAACTGAGTGAAATAATTTGTACATCACTGGAGCAGAGTGGAGTTGGGCCCTTATAAGGGCTCCAATGATGTATAAATGTGATGTACAAGTGTGCATTCTCATCATCAACATTGTGTTTGTGGTGCTTTTACTTCATATTGTCATTGTAAGACTTTGTGGGATTAAGCTCTTTCAATGAGGTATTCAATTTTAAAATTACACAAACAAAAATTGTAGATTGGGATTAATTCTGTAGGTGAAATATAACGACCGGTTGACAAACTGGCTGTCAATTGATTTATAAATGCTGCTGAGTTTGAAATTTGACCCAGATCAGGTGGACATACAGAAAGCATTAAATAGCCATCCTAGGTATTTCAGCACCAATTGATCAAGAATAACAAAGGAGATATCACAAGGGGCTCTCCTCATGTTTAATCAATGATAACTCTCTATTTGGGTTTTCCAGGACAAGCGCGTTAAGTCTGCCATCCATATGATGGGTTAAATACGTGCGACTTGAGAACGTGAGCGTGGCTGGTGGTGCACACATGCGCTCTGAGGGGCCGTTTTAAAAGCCCTCTTGTCCTGTCGATGATTGCTTGTGATATGAATGAATTGTATAGTTGAATAGGTATTATCGGTCTTGACTTGTTTACTTCTTAAAAGGTACTCTCGCTATGAGTTACAATATGCTCGTCCACCAAGGACACAGTTCAGTGGATTGTACTTGTACATACATTGACATGAACTGACCCTGTGTGATCTGGAAATCATATATCATACCCAAAAACCAGGGGGCGTATTTTCTAAATACATTGGTGAATGAAATCTACTGAACTGTGCCAAGGGAATTGAGATTTTACTAACTCATAGTGTCTAGAACTGTGGGCTAGGATTACTGAAAACGAACCCTCACAGAAAAGGTAAATTGGCTTGCATTATACTCTATTGCCCGGGGAAGAATGTTTATCTGCAGTCGGTTAGTCTTGCTGTGTGGTGATACTTTTTGCAGTCAAACAAAAGTGGTGTTTGGCTGCAGACAGTCAGTTCCTCGAACACATGACTGTAAAATGTGTGATGAGTCGGTTTTGATTTATCCAATTCAATATGAAAGTAGTTGCCTAGCTTCTGGTTACTGGATCACCTTAACCAAATGTATTTTCTGCCATGGGCGTAATGTGGTGATTTATTCGTGAATGTGGTTCAAGATTAGATCACATGATCAAATTGACATAGTAACAGAACAATTTCATGTAAGATTTTTCTAACAATATTGTAAAATTGGCTTGGGTGCAACACAGAAGGTAGATAAAGCAGAGGTATTTGGTAATGGTATAATAAAAGAAAGTAGTTTAATGGTCTACCAGTTATGATAAAATCTACCAGTTATGATAAAATCTTGATGATGAGGATATTGAGAAGATTTGTGCCCAAACAAAAATGACGTAATGCACAGATTTAGTTAATCTTAGTCTTCTTGAAATGTATCTGATATTGTTCAGACTTGGCTTATTACTGACTGTTAGTGTCAAGATGCACAATGTCTTAGCTCTCTGAGCATCATTTTTGGGTGATAAATAGAATGATGTATTAATTAGGCCCCTTCTTACCGTGTCCGTACACAGTGGTTCTCAAATATGATCCAGCCAGAGATGGGTACAACGTCTGGCTGCTTCACTGAATTCCGCAAGGTCCTTCCTTGTCTGTGCATTGTTGCTCCAGCAGTGGGCAGACCAAGATAAGGGGTCTACATGGGTTGCCAAATTAACACGGCTGTCGCCGTGTCGCGATTTAAGCGCACTTGGTGTGTCGCGGTTCGCTTTTTAGCCCCAGCTCAACGTGTCGCGTGTCGATCTTTATATTGTTTGCCATCGGATGTCGGTCATTTATTGGCATCGCATGTTGGATTTTTCTGCCTACAAATGGGTCCAGGAAAATACGCATTTAGAGAACGCTATTGCCGCATGCGATTTGTTGGCAATGCTCTGTTTTTTGAGAGTATGATAAGTTAGCATTATTTACTCCAATTTGAGCTGAAAATGTGGAGAATCAGCTAGAATCCAGTTGCGATAAAATTTAACTTTATCACATCGTCACATCATCGGAAACGTACCGGCTAAGTACGTACAGTACCTTAGGAAATCCTCTCAGTTGCATCGCCATCTTAAAACAACGTTGAGCAGTGAATGAATAATTAATCATCGCCAGTCTTTTGGAGCTATTTTGGGTACAATTTGAATAATGTCCGACAATGTTTAGAGCCTAAGCCTTAGGCTTTGTAAAGGACGAGCAACGAACAAGTTTGCAAATGAAAAAATGTGCACTGTGCACCTGGTCGATGTAGTCAAGTGATAAGCACGAAAACATAATTCTACAACATTCGATGTCTTTTTAAACAATTTAAAGTTTTGTTTTTCCAAAATTCAGTGTGTCATATTATAAGCGCTGAAAAATACGTCGAAATAAAATTGATATTTATATCAGAAATGTTAGCAGACATCGGTAAATAACTGTCTTCAATACACGTGCGCGGATTGATTTTGTGTTGCTAATTGCATTTGTTGGGCCGGTAGACTCTTTCTGCTGTCATTTTACATGCTATGCAGTTAATAGGTGTTAATGAAGTATGTGAGTAAGACCAACCCGACATTCGCAATGAGGTATTGTTGACAAAAGATGTTTACTCATACTGATACTGTCTTGAGGAATTACTAAAACTAAAAGACTCTCAGGCCGCCCGGGAAGATCGCGTTTTTAGAAGGTATTTTTCGTACGTCCTTAGACTTCTAATCGCTTGCAAGTTGTTTCCCACAAGTTGGGTGTCGCGTGTCAAGCATACGGAAGTTATGAAAGTCATGCGTCGGTTTTTAATTTTCCCTCAGAAGTCGCGTGTCGAACGATAACAGTAATTTTTGGAAAATGTCCGTCGCTCGATAAGAGACTGCGTGTCGAAAGGTCGCGGGATAAGAAAGGCTGTGTCGCGCTGTCGCGCGTGTCGATTTTTACCATGTAGACCCCTAAGATATGTTCCATTGTCTGTGGTGCAGTTCCACAACTACACGTAGTGTCCTGATATGCTTCCAGGTAACCCCACTTCAGCAAGGAAACCTTAGATCAGCCAATTCTGGTTCTCAATCTGTTGAGGCATCGCCATTCAGCCCATGAGGAGTCAGCTCCAGGTGGGAGATGCTCACCGGGTTCAATACCAATAGATGCTACTTGGTTGGTGGCAAGTCTTTCTTTCCACAAGGCGACTCTCTTAAGCTCCTTAGAGACTGTTTCAAGAGGTTGGACTTTGCTTAAGAAACTCTCTCTGGATTAGGCCCCTAGGGAGGGGGTATTTTTATGGAATAAGAAAAAACAATTTTTAATTTTCTTGTAGTTTTGTAGATTACTAGCCATCTTATAGAACATGCATATATTGTGGTTTTGGTATACTCTGTAAACCTAGAAGTACAAAGTAAATTAGTCAATGCGCTGCGTAGCATTATCGTGCCTACCACCAAACTCGCTTAGACGCAGTCTAAATCCATAAAATCGCGCACGATTTAAGACACAGCGTATGATGTACGAACAAAACAAATCTCTTACACAGATACACAAAATACTGGTCGTATAAGTCGACATACCAGGCATTCCTTGTAAGACTTGTGTGGGAGTTTATTGATTACTTTGTACTTCTATGTTTATGGAGGATAGGTATGATATGAGAAACTAATCAAAGTGATCAAGAACTTTGTTATGACATTAACAGTATAGTATATGTAATTCCAAAATGTAATTAAAAGTTGCTAAAATTGACATGATTGTGATGGTCAAAGACAATGCCTGTCAAAAAACTAATTAGTGCAACATTGCTCTGCCTCAGGTAGTGTTGTCAAATCTTAAGGCATTTTCTCTGATTATAGTTTCAAAATTTTTCTTAGTTTTCTTGTGGAAGTGGTTTTTTTAACCAAATTACAAAATTCTTTTAAAGCGGCACTGGCACATTTTCACAAAATATGAAATTTCTTCAATTTGCTCTCAAATGATAGTCTAGGCCATTGGAAGAACAGAGATATATTTTACACCAAAAAATAACATACCCAAAAACAGATAGGGACATTGATATGAGGATAAAGACATCCAGGTAATTGTAGGCCAACTTTTAAGTTTTCCATAACTTTAATCAACAAATGTGTATATTACATGAATATTTTTGACTCGTACTCACTGATATTAAAACCACAAAGGTTATAGACCGGTCAAACAGTATGTATAGCGTGGGAAACATGCATACGGCGTGCGTGTTCTTGTGTTAAACGCCATTTTTGTCGTCTGCTGAATTAAACGTCGCCGGCGACGTTAAATTATAAAATCGTTCTGTTTACCCATAAGGAAGCTGATTTGGTCTTAATCATTTCGGGTGAGGGCTTTTGTATATAAAAGCTTTACAACCATGCAAAAATATCGATTTTGAAAAATCTTGAGGGCGCACTATTTTTCAAATGTGCCAGTGTCTCTTTAAGTAAAATGTTATGTATTTTGCAAGAGGTTTCTGTTAAGGGTCAAAATCAGTTCTTAAACATTTGCCCATCATTAAAAAGGGGAAACAATGAAAAGCAAACAAACACCAGCAAAAACATCAATGTGAATTTTAAGAGATGAAGGTCGGTGGGATAATAGAACAATCTCAAATTTGACAAAATGGAGAAACCTATACTACTAAAAAACTGAATCTTTCTCTCTGCATCTCTCTCTGCATTTTGTTATGCTTTCACTTACGGGCTGATATTTGGCATGAAGGTAGGGAGGACAGTTTAACTTTTGTTTGCAGAGGTTCAGATTGACCCAAAGGTACGGTCATCTAGAGGTCAATTTGCATAGAAAATCTCTAAGGTGACCACCAAGTTGATCAAAGGCTGCTGACCTGAGCACAGAACAAATTGGAGGTAAAGGTCATATAGAGGTCATCCAGCTGGTCAAGAAGCCAGATAATCGCGAAAGCTGGGTGACCGCATATTGAAACAACACATATGGGGGTTGTAATGCATTTGTCCATGGAGCACATAAATTGAGTTTTAATACTGGCCACTTCGATACAGACAATATTTGTTCCAGTGGTTTAACCGTAGCTTGTGGGTTGTAAGAAATACTAACAAATTTAAAATATTATTGTTTTCTTGCAACAATTGTAGTTGTATAACCACAGCATTAGTTTCTGAACATTTTCTAAAGTGATTATCAGGCTTATATTCCTTCAAGACCTTATAAACTCATGAGAGTAATTATTGAAGTCCCTATTGTGTATGATGACCGATAAGGACTTTAGTTCATTTTAAGTAACATGTGGATTACGAAGTATAGTGCAAAGTCTGACGAAGAAGACAAAAGAATAAGGACTAAACAGGTACCCTGAAAACCCAGACCATTAGTGTGTTGTGTTTACAACAAACCATTACAAAAAAAAAAAAGCCCCTGTTTGTTATATAGTGTATGTGTGGTTGTACATGCGATATACTGCACGTAAAATATCTTGTCCAACTATTTAAGACCCGGTCGCTTGATTTATTTTCACAAATGTTGCATGTGTGCAATTCTTGTGATGACTTTAAGAAGATGATGCGACCACCAACCTGTGGAAAGGGAAGTAAGTTATTTTTGCACATATTCTTCATGCAATCAGAATGATTGGAATTGCCATTTAGTGTCAAGTTTAGGTATTCATGGTCCCGTTGAACATCCAGATGTTAGCCCATTCAATATTCATTGCTCTTTGAAATTACAAGGCACGAGTGGTAGACTGGACCAGACTGGGCCTGGGTCTGGGGAATCATATTTTGTTTGATTTATGTCGGTTTGGTTCAGGCTAGGCTTGACAAGTCAGGGGTTTTCTTGATAGCCTGCTACTGGTGTCCTGGTAACCAGTACTAACTGTCGCAGGGCCGAGTTGTCGGGGCGGCTTAAACCGTCAAACATTAGAAACTCGATGAGGAGGGTACCTGGTTACCCTGGTAAACTAAAAAGAAGATGCACTACAAGGTGTCAGCTCTGGAGAGCTAATGGCACCATCCAGAACATTACGTCATGACGGGCACCCGGTCATTTATCCTTTCTTCAATAAATCCTCAACACATCATTGTTGCTGTGAATGTGAGGTGAATCCAGCGCACCCCTGTTCCGGGGACAAAACCAGATTTAAAACTTTGGTTTCTACTATCATATTAACTACAAAAACCACTTGTGGGTTGTTTGGTTTGTTTGTCCGGACTATGCGTTTCGCTTCCTTTAACATACGTGTATGATTTTGGTATGGTGGTAGAGCTCCAACTACGAGGTTTGTGGTCACATTTTCGAGGGGGTCTTGGGGGTCCAAAGTCATCTAGAGGTCATTATTGGTACCTGGCGGCTTTGATGTATGGATATGATTTTGGTATGGTGGTAGAGTTTCGCTGTACGAGTTTTAGTGTCATTTTTCAGAGGTCATTTGGGGGTCAAAGGTCCATCCAAGGTGGTCAGTATTGGGTAACTTGGCAGTGCTTTGACGCATGGACTTGAGTTTGGTACCGGTGGATTAGAACGTTCGCCACATACCGAGGTTTAGGCGTCAACATTTTCGAGGGGTGTCATTTGGGTCTTAGGTCATCCAGGGGTCATTATGGGTAACTTTCCGTGCTTTGACGTATTGGATATGAGTTTTGGTATGGTGGTAAAAAGCTTTGCCGTACGAGTTTTAGAGTTGTCACATTTTCGACGAGGGGTCCATTTGGGGGTCCAAGGTCTCCAGGGGGGCCATTATTGGGTAACCTTGGCCGTTGCTTTGACCTATGGATGTGAGTTTTGGTACGGTGGTAGATTTCTCCATAACGAGTTTAGGGTCCACGTTTTCGAGGGGTCAATTTGGGGTCAAGTCATCAAGGGGCATTATTGGTTACTTGGCCGTGCTTTGACGTATGGATATGAGTGTTTGGTATGGTGGTAGAGTTTCCCCGTAATAGTTTAGTGGTCACATTTTGAGGGTTCATTTGGGGGTCAAAGTCATCCGGGGGTTTTTTCAGTATGGGTAACTTTGCCGTGCTTTGGAACATATGGATACGAGTTTTGGTATGGAGGTAAGTTCACCATACGATTTTATGTATGTTTTTGAGGGGTCCATTTTGGGTCTAGGTCATCCAGGGGTCCTTAATCAGGTAACTTAGCCATTTTGGCCTGGTGTAGAGCTTTGCCGTCCGAGGTTTGTAGCCACGTTTTTGATGGGTCATTTCGGGGTCAAGGTCATCCAGGGGTCAAATTGGGTAACTTGGCCATGCTTAATGACTGCCTTAAGTGCTTCGGGGTGCTAAATAGGTCGAATACAGTCCCTTCTGAAAAACATTCCAGTATACTATCTAGCGGGTTATACTCATCAAGCGGGGGCCCGCGCACAGCGCGGGCTCCCCGCTTGTTGGTGTGCGCGGGGCTCCCCGCTACTTTGGGTGTGCGCGGGCTCCCCTCTAGTTTACTACCTACTTCAGGGAGTATCACCTAGTTTTTGAGTTTTCACAGTCTGGGAG
>JAMKCH010085095.1:0-41105 GCA_023653785.1 Ophioderma brevispina
GTTATATCATTAACATATAGTATAAAAAGAAGTGGACCCAGTATCGATCCTTGCGGAACGCCAAAAAAAATATTTTTAAATCCTGAATCGTACGAATTATAAGAAACGTATTGTTTTCTATTACTTAAGTAATTTCTAAACCATTCTAGTACAATACCACGAAATCCATAATGTTCTAATTTACTAAGAAGTATATTGTGATTGACGGTATCGAAAGCTTTCGATAAATCTAAAAATATACCAATGGTTGTTTCATTTCTTTCCACTGCAGTATTTATTTTATCCACCAATTCAATAATGGCCATATAAGTAGAATGAACAGAACATTATTTTATTATGATTGTTGTCAGCTTAGAATTGACCTTAAGGTGAATTTCATCTTTGTTATGTTTAAAATTTGATGTTTTATAAAATGATATGCTTTATTCCATTAATTAATAACAAAGGATGTGAATATATATGCAGATTTTGAGATTTGGTATGACAAGCTACTTGTAACAGGATTTTCTATAGACAGCATATATCGTACTACTCGCTATAGTCTCATAAATTAAATTTTGCCTCTATGTTAGAATTGTCATTATTATTTTTATTATTATAACCTTAGATTCTACATCGGGTGAATTTGCCTTTGTTATGCATGAAAACTGACTGTAAAGCAAACTGCTGTTTCTCCCCTATCGTCAACTGCTGTTTTAGAGTTTTATGGTAATAATGCGCTTGTTTATTATTTTGGTGGGCCTTCAGCTATGCTGGAAGGACCACTTAGAATTCAGCTGTCACACTGTATTCACTATGAGTTACAATACACTCATCCAAGAACACAGTTCAGTGGGTTGTACTTGTACATACATTGACATGAACTGACCTTGTGTGATCTGGGTATCATATATCATACCCAAAAAACCAGGGGGTGTATTTTCTAAATACATTGGTGAATGAAGCTACTGAACTGTGGCAAGGGAATTGAGAGTTTACTAGCTCATAGTGATTATGTAAGGATGGATGGATAGATGTTGCCACGTTGTTCATTAACCAAAAAGGTGAACCTAAGAAGTCAGCCTGATATCAACCTGCAACCTGCATGGCATGAAAAAGTGGGGAATTTGGGAAGCTCCTTCCCAGGAAATTTTGGAATGTGGATGGAAATTGTGCCTTTTTGTACACAAAAACATACATTTTGGAAAATTTGGCAACTGATAGCTTGTGGTTAAAGGTGGTCCATACATTATATTCTTTGAACAGGTGTTAAAAACACAGATTAAAAGTTGATTGATTAAAAATTGCACAACATTGCATAAATATTATGAGTCATTTAAAAGTGGCATTTAATATTGTGTTGATTAATGATTGAATCATATTTTGGTGATTAAAATATGTCAGTGGTACTTAATTTATGATATGCCCAGCCTTTCTCTTAACCAACAACAGTTTAAAAATACACTTCCCGCCTCCCAAAAAAACATGTCTCTGAAATATTCTTCAGTTAATTCTCAATTGTGGTTTAAATCTTACTCTGTGTTGGTAAAATTATCTGTTTTGCACAATTAAAATATTGGTCACATGACCAATTTCAAAGCGAGGCGATGGTCGTCATCTGGCAAAATCCAATGTGGCTGGTTTTGAGAGAGTGACAGCGATGCTGAGGAGTGTGAATTAATTCAGTGATATGAGTTCAGGCAATTGCCAATATACTTCAGACTTTCAAATAGTACTATCCAACAGTTGATTAAAAGTTTTAACCAACCACATTCACTTTTAATCAGCAGTCATTGATTACAGTTTTAAACCACAAATGTGTGGTTCACCTGGTAATCCTAGATTATAATTTCTAATCAAAAATAATTTCTAATCAAAGTTTTAACAGAGTATAGAGAGCAAAAGCTGATAACCGCAAACTTCTATACTTATTATTAGTATTATTTGAATCAGAAGTTTTGGTGATTATATGAAAACAATCGAACCACCTACCTTAAAAGTACTTCTGTTTATAAAAGCATTTGCTTACTCATAGAACTACTAATCAGTTTTCAATCATACCATAGTTCATCCCAGCACAGAACTAAACTACATCACTTAAACAAGGTAACCATGTTAATTCAAAACTTATCACCCACACTGCAGACACAGCAGATTTACAACTCATTACACTTCACGCTTGAAGTGTTTATTGGAGAGGTTTATAAGTGGGATTTTAATATCCAGACCTAGATATTATCTTTGTTTTCTGGGTTTCTAGAAGGTTTAGAAAGTCTAGAATCATGTGATTCCTATTTCCTAATTTAGAACAGGAAGTTTTTCCTTTGGCTCCCCCCCCCCCCACTCCTTCATGCTTAATAGGAATTTAGAAGGACCTTTCTGTTTCCTTGAATTATGATCTAGTTTAGGCAACCAATAGCTGTTGTTGCTTATTCAGGAGGTTGCCATAAATTTAGTCTTGGGCTGCCAGTTTTATAGCTGGAAGACACACTTAGCATTTAGTTGTAAGCTGAAGGGAACCTTAAGCAGAACACGAAGTCCGTTTTTGATGATTATCTTGTTTTGTTTAAATATCGGATCCAAAACATAATCATAAAATCCGATGATTTGCGCCCAAAATTTATTGGTCTCGCTACGAGTTTTAAAATATTGGGCTCGACTTCGTCTCGCCCAATATTTTTGCAACTCATAGCTCGACCAATACATTGAGCTCAATCGATCCAATTTTATCTGACACTTGGACACAAGTATTACTCGTGCAAAGTGTTCCATTTGGTTTATGGCTAGAAATAGGTACTGTGAAGTTAATAAGGCGGCCCACAACTTGTAATCTTTGAATATAGTGAGCACAAAAGCCAAGAACTGCCAAATTCTAGTTTATTTATTATATAATTTCTCAATCTACACACTTAAAAATACAGGGTCAAAAATAACCCTAAAAGGGTCAAATTTGACCCCACTGATCTGGTCAAAAATTTGACCCCAAACTGTGGTTAAAAATAACCCCGGTGGGGTTAAAATGACTATATTGGGGGTCTTATATCTTTTTGAAAAATTAACCTTTTGGGGTCAAAAATGACTATATTTAATAGTCATTTGGTTAATCGGGATGCAAAAAAAATCTTGACAAAGAAAATAACCCCAAATGTAGTTGATTTCAACTACCTCCTTTTGTCAAAGATGACTATATTTAGGGTCATTTGAATTTGACCCGTTTAGGGGTCATTTCAATATGATGCTTAAAAACAGAAAATGACCCCGAATGTGGTTGATTTCAACCACGACAAGTGTCAAATAAAAGTGACCACGTAAAATGGTTGATATTTTGACCCCATCGTTTTAAGTGTGTTTCTTTCCAATCAATTGGCAATTCTCTTGACAATTTCTCATTTGTTACCCTATTCCTTTTTAAAGGATTTTTTTTATTATATATACTTAAAGGGACATATGGAGATTTTGTGGAAAGGGTGCCCTCAATTTGTTGACAAGCCAGAATTTTGTGTGTACACATACCTTGCTTACATATCAAAAAAATGCCCCAATTAGTAAGGGAACAATCTTTTCATCATTAAAAAAATTATTGGCATGAATCTATTGGCACATGAAATATCCCTAAATATGAATTGTCAGATGGTTTTCATGGTCATTGGAGTATTCAATTGGAGCATCAATTCACTATATTGTAAGGCACTGTGTTTATAGAGAACCATATATCTCTAATGCTGAGTATCGTATAAAGACATCTAAAGAAAACATTATTCATTCATTTTTTCATATTTACAAACCTGGGGGAAACATTCAATGCAGAAGCCAAAGATAAAACACAAATATAACACCATTACAGGAAAAAGAAATAAAACCTCATCAAGACACTCATAGGAGATATACATTTCTGAATTATAACATACAATAGCATAAAAACTGGGAAATTGAGGTAATTGAAATAATAGCTGCACAGCAGGTGGGAGTAAAACTGAAAACCAAATTAGGTGTGTTCCGACTGTTTAAAAGCTTTTTTGGTTAGTGGCAATGGATTTTAAATTATTGGCAAGTTATTCTACTTTACAGCACCACAATCGGGGAGAGCGTGGCCTAGCGGTTAGGGTGCTTGCCTCTGGTGCAAATTTACCATCAAAATTCCCGGGTTCGAATCCCGGTGGGGTCGTGGCACTTGCTGGGATTTATTCGGGTACTATAAATTCTGGATTTGATCTGTATACCAGCTATTGATTAAACACAGAATACCGCTCTCCTCCATGGTTCACTTGGAATTGGGCAAATGGATCATGAGAGCATCCCGTCCTTCGGAGGGGACGTTAAGCCGTCGGCCCCATGTACAGAGAGTCACAACTGTACATGTACATCGCAGTCAGTGTCGAATAAGAGTAGGGTGGAAACCCCTGACTGTTCCCAATCCGCCCCAGCCTCAAATAGCGGGCCATGTTAGGAGCGTCCGTATCATGGATACACGCGGTCCCGGATCAGCACACTAGTTGAACAAATCCTGACACCACCACAAAGCCATTACCAATGACTTGTGGATACGAGCAAACAAAAAGCATCACAATATTTTAAAGTACATTTGGAGGTGTTTTTTTAAGCCCCAGAAGCTAAGAGAAACTAACTGTTAAAATGTATTTTGAGCAATTCTGGCAGTATTATGTTTCACATTTGTGGTTTGCATGCATTCTTTATACCTGATTGACCACGGGAAAATATACTTGTAACAGAAATGCAACCCTTTCATATACCAAATTTTCAAGAAAAGAGGACCGGTCAATATACTAGAGGGACTGAAAATTATACCCATCTCGGCCGCACATCCCTGTAACCCCTTTTCCACTTAGAACCTCCCCTCCTCCGTGTTCCAACAGCCATGCATCATCAGCTTTCTGAGCCTCTGCTCCATTGGTGCTCTAGTTTTGCTATTCTATCATATATACTTGCATAGCCAGTCATATGATATTTTTCTGGAGTGAACCCCACATCTGTCCAAAAACATGGCCTAAATTTCACAACTTAAGACGGTTGTTGACAATATGACCCGTTAATATTTTTTGTGTGTTTACAGTACATTTTATGACACATCTAACCTTTTTTACGTAATAACACTACTTGTTGACAACAATTGATACCATTTGCGTCAAAAAAAAGTTGCTTCCTGATCTGAAGGTGTTGCTAAAAATGGGACCTCATAGGGATTGGCAATTCTCGGATGGGTCGCTGACACGAGACGTATCAGTTTAGTGGTAAACAGGAAAAATTTGCTTTGGGGTTATGGTGTTTGATGTTTGTCGTCCTCTTGAGTAGAGATGTATCGGACGACTAGGGATAGCCTGGTTTTCCTGTTGTTTTCTGCACAGTATTAGATGGTATTAATAACAGGCTTTGGTTTATTACAGTTTTAAGCCGGCTATTCCCCAAGATGTCGCAAGTCAAAATAAGCCCCAAATCTCAACTGCGATGTACTTAGGATGGGATTGACATCGGTTTAAATTTCTTGGTTTACTCTGTGTGGGTATAAGATGGCGGGATTTCGGACCTGCGAGAATGCTTGTTATTTCCCGGCGGCATTTTGCATTGATATTTTTGCAAAATATTCTGATTAAAATTGTGTAAGATTTGAAGATTGCCATGGGGTGTTTTGTTTCATCCGCTTGCAGGTCGACAGAAAGGGATTGCTTTTATAGTATGTGTGGTGGCTGCCTGTCTGCCTGTGCTATGTGTATACTTGTGTGACTCCATTTCTTATGTATTGCTTTATTCCATCATGTGTGTCTGTCTTGTGGTAAAAATGTTAGCCCTACATTATATGGCTCATACACTTGTACGCATTGACCAATTGGCTTCATTATCATGTTTTGGTGAGTTCAAGTGTGTGAAAATATCGAAGCCAAAACATGACAATGATAAAATTGGATGATTTACGCCCAATATTAACTGGTCTCGCTATGAGTGGCTCGACTGCGTCTCGCCCAATATTTTTGCAACTCATAGCTCGACCAATTAATTTGGGCTTAATCGATCCAATTTTATATCATACTCGGACAGCAGAACTGCTAGCCTAGCAACACTCATATGCAGTGTACACAGATCTTTAATGAACCCATGTGATCATGATGAAATTCGCAAACTACAGATGACACATGCGTTACTGAGAACTTTTGAGGGGGTTCAGCTTGGTACCATACACAGCTGTTTGAAAGTCTCATTTATTATCATAAAACAAGAATAAAACAAACAATATCAACAGCGACACACTTTTGACAACTAATTTGGATTATTTATTCCACTAACTACATCCTGTGCAAATTTGATGAAACTTCATTGCGGATAAATATAATTTTTTGTAAAAATATAGTTTTGCTCTAAAAATAAAAGCGACAATTTGCACAGGCTCAAACAGCTGTGCACAACTTGGTATGGACAACTGCCCAACCTTTAAAAGTAACTTAACCACTTGAGGAAATCAGTTTGACCTCTGTTTTTCAGTACAATTTTTTTTCCTTTAACAGTTACTGTAAAATCAAACTACAAACTTTATTTTTATTTATTTTTTTATTTATTACAATTTAGAAGACTGAGCCCTCAGAGGTATACACCCAATCAGTGATTAACCACTCTACTTTGGGTATCCCTCAAAACTGACCAGAACGACTCGACTTGGGACTGTCAGGGGTTACCACCCTACTCTTTTTTTAAACTGACTGTGATATACATGTATAGGTATGTCTCACTGTGCACGGGTGATGATGGGACTGACAACTCCGAATGACAAGGTATTTTTAAGGTTCATTCTCCCAAGTCCAAATGAACCACAGGGGAGAGCTGAACTCTAGTTTTAATTAAAGGTGCAAGGAGAGATTTTGAGGCACCCAAATATTGTGTCATAATAGTAATTTCATATATATTAGACACTCAATAGATTTCTTACTTTGTATTTGGCTACAGAAATGTCTTAAAAGAGAGAAAAGGGTGATTTTGATATGCTTATATTTCAATATAAAACATAGGCTGGATTTTGTATTTGCTCGTATACCAAATTAGAAATTTCACAATTTTTGTACCAAAGATTGGTTAATCCTTTCAGATGGGGATATTTTTGATGGCAAGCTTTTACATCAGGGCAAAAATCGGTACTTTAATTTTTAAGGGACACCTGATATGTGAAATCTCTTGTTGCACCTTTAAAAGTTTTAAAATTGGCAACTGTTGAGTAGGAGAAAGGCAAGTAAGGGAATATTTATGTGGTACTGAAGCCTAGTAAATTATTGTTTTCATTGGTGTAACGGAGGGGTGTCCAATTGGAACCTGTGCCTCCTTGCCCCCTCCCATATGAGAAACCACTGGCTTTCATTTGGCCTAGGTCCTTTCCATCTCTTCCCTCTACCCACCCCTTGAAATCTTTTCTTATGCCATGCCCGTTCCCAACCCAGTGCTCATTAGAGTACATGTTGAGGGCAGAAGGCAGAAATTAACCTGTTCCAACCCAGTGCTCATTGGAGTACATGTGAGGCAGAAATTAACCTGTTCCAACCCAGGTGCTCATTAGAGGCCATTGTCTGAGGGCGAAATACCTGTTCCCAACCCAGATTGACTCATTACGAGGTACATGTGAGGCAGAAATAAGGGGGGGGGAAAATTAACTGTTCCACACCCAGGGGCTCATGAAGGTCATGTGAGGGCCAGCAGAACAAATTCAAATTGCCCACCAAAAATATTTTATTCCTCCCTATATGTGTATTAACATTTATTTATGTTATTTGATCACTTCATTCCAGTTCAGAAATTCATGTATACTGAATGCAGCCCGAATTGGCTCCTGTTGTTGTTTTATCAGTTGTTTGTAAACAAGTATCTTGTGAAGGATTTCTGCGTGTAGCAATTAAAGGTGCACAAATCCACGCTAGATCTCTTCAGGGTTACAAACAGAGAGTAAGCAGTCAATTAAAATGGCTCATCCCTGACTGCCCACGCATCTTCGCTATTGCCCAGAACTTCAACTCTCTTAACCCATTACAATGACCTAAATAAGCCTGGTGTCATTGCTCTCTAAAATTGACCCTTTGGCAGAACTGGCAGAAAAGATTTGTCAGCTATTAAAAGGGGGTAACTCAGGGCAAGCTGTCATAAGAGGGAGTGAGTGAAATGAGAGGCAAAATGCCCATTTGCTATTTAGAATAGGGAACTCTTGGGGAACAACAAGGGAAACAACAAAGAGTAAGACCAGAGGGTGTTTTGAACCAATCCCATAATGCATTGCAATGTGCCTATACTGTACTAAATACATATCAGTACTTGGGGATAAAAACTGTTCAAGAAGTTCAATGACCACAAAACATTTCATGATCATGATAAAAAATTCTTTAAATACTAAAAATGTACTAAGTACTAAATGAGT
The DNA here is from genome assembly GCA_023653785.1 of Ophioderma brevispina. Lineage (NCBI taxonomy): Eukaryota > Metazoa > Echinodermata > Ophiuroidea > Amphilepidida > Ophiodermatidae > Ophioderma > Ophioderma brevispina. Next base: position 8,381 of record JAMKCH010085095.1, read on the forward strand.
ATAAAAGTCCACATTTTATGTGTTAAGAATAGGATTTTGCCGACCAGAAAAAAGAAACCACTGATGCAAAGTTCCATATTAATCATTTTTTTTACTTCAGAAGTTATGTGCATTACAACTGTGTTACAAAAGGTCATGCTCGTCAAAGCAACTACGAACCTACCCAGGCCCACACTATTTGGACGCCATATTGAAAAAAGTTCAAAAACATTGTGGTTGATCTTTGCGGTAAACTTTCTGAACAAACCACATATATTCAAAGATTGCCTGGCAATATCAAGGATAAAGTGCATTTTTCCTTGCTGGAAGGTTTATGTAGTAATGGGCTTGGGTGATAGCATTTATCCGTCCACTAACAGGCTTGTTGAGTAAAAATGGTTGTTGGCACTTTAGCTTTTTATTTATCTGTAATGGTGCTTGTTGTCATTTCTTGCTGTGGCTTACATCATATAATGATCTCTCTCCCCCCCTTGCAAAACCGTAGTAGTGGGGACTCCCCACTATGCAAAGGGTAGTGAGAGACCTGTAACCCCTGGGAATATCATGTTTGAATCATTAATAATGGCTAAAGCGCTCCCTATTTGAAATAATTGGCTCGCACTATGGTTTTCCAATCTTTAAAAAAAATCGTCTTTTTCATAGTGGGACCTTACTTCTTTTAACCCCCCTATGTGGGGTCCTTAGGGGGTCCCCACTCATGGTCCCCACCATTCATAGTCTTTCGCACCTCAACCGTAACTCTCTCAATCCCGTCTCTCAAACTGTGTAAAACGACGGTATACGCGGGGACTTTGTAGTGGACCCCACTAAGACAGAAAGAAATCTTCTCCACAAAATGTAGCACCATAAAAGTGGGGACATCAAAATGTCCCCACTATGCATTGGGTCCCCACTTTTACAGTGAAAAAAGTGCGAATGTCCCAAAATGTCCCCACATCTACGGATTCACAAGTGCTCTCTCTCATCTGTCATCTCTCTCTCTCATCTCTCTCTCTCATCTCTCTCTCTCATCTCTCTCTCTCTCTCTCTCTCTCTCTCTCTCTCTCTCTCTCTCTTTTTCTTTTTTCCCTCTCTTTGTTTTTCTCTCTCTCTTTTTTCTTTTTCCCCCTCTCTCTTGGGGGCTTGGTATCAAGTTGATCCTTTCATTAATTGGATATTACTTTTGTTTTATACAGAGAATGACCCAATTTTAGCAAATCCAAAGGTTTATGAAATATTAATGGGCATAGGTCAAACAAGATGGTCAATTTAAAATCTGTGTACACGTGCTGTTTTCATGGCAAATTTCTGCAGTCAAAACTTACTAGAAATTTGCCAATTGAACACTTAAGTGCTAAAATGCCTATAAGGGGTTTTAAATTTGTCACTTGTTAGAGATAATTAGGTTGGGTCCCTATATAGACATTCATATAGTGATGCTTGCTTTAAAAACAAATTTGTGCCTTTTCATCAATGACCCTGTATTTTTAGAGTGTACAATATTTTCCAGTTTAATGGGGCATTTCGTGATCCACAGCCTCATCCCCCGACTTACCTCAAGAAAGTTGAGAATTTTATATCATCTGATCCGCTAGTCTTAGTAATCCACGTGTACCTAATTTTATGTGCAAATTCGGTTGTATCTGTAAGAAAATTTGCAATTTTGTATTTTAGGTCCATAAACGGACAGAAATTACAGCACAGTGGGCTATGGGACTGTGGGGAAAACAAGCAACTTGCTCATAACACAAAAACGCAAGGAATCGGGATCAACTCAAACTTTGTGACTATCTTTTCTCAAGGTATCTGTAAAACTGAATAACACAGAATGTGCTGGAATCACAAAATGCACTTTAAAGGAGGCAATTTAATTTTCAATATTGCCCCACAAAATGAACCACTGAATTGACCATGGTTATTGAATTTTGTAGTACAGCTACGCAGTATATGAAAGCTTCTTTGAGGTCTCTCTATTTAATGGCACTCTCAGTGATGATCCACCAAAAAAATTCAAAATGTGCAGGTTTAATCTCTAAAGTGAAGGATAAAAATTGACACCAAAAAGTCTGTAGAATTAACAGATGTTATTTTGTTCCAAATGAAATGGGACAAAAACGGAAAGAAAGAAGCAGTCTTCAAAGATTTGAAAAACCTCCATTCGTTAGTCCGTACGCAAAAATGACTAAAATATCGATTTTGTCTTCAGCAGGTTTCTTGCACTTGCAGGATATGTTAGGAGAGCTTACTTATATAGTAAGACATGCCAAAAATCTGCTTTTTTGATTTCTGATTAGCAAATCGGCTGATAGTGACCTTTAACCTCTAGTCCCAGTTTACATCGACTTGAGTCATAAGAGTCACAATCCGGCCACTAAAGGGCAGGGGGGGGCCAGTGACCCCCCTGTGGGGGGCACAGTGCCCCCCTGCCCCCTGAAAAATTAGTGATTACATAGGCCATAGATACTATACTACCAAATTTAATAGCTGATTTCCCCCTGAAAATATATGTGCCCCCCCCCTTTTCCACCCGAACCAAAAAAAGGCTGGCTACGACCCTGGGTAGGGCCAAAGGTCAATTAAACCGTATTTCACCAACACCTCAGGATGTAATATAATGGTGTAACCCAATCTGCAGTTAAGTAAATTCCACCAGAAAATCCATGGGAAAGTGGTTTCCTTAGGGGTAATATAAGATGTTTGCATCAAAACAGGGATTTTTGTTAATATATCATTTATGACATTCTGCAAGAGATTGAAAAGAGGTTGTTTTATCAAAAGAGAGAAATTGTCAAATTACTGCCAATGTCAATAGGAAGATCAGAAACAAGGGAGTCCTTTAGTTTTCACCTTTAATGCTGCTCCAATCTGCTAAGAAAAATGGTTGAGATAATCACAAGGACACATCTTCCATTTTAGGAGTTGAACATGTGATCATTTTATCTAATTTTTGAGTTAATTGACACTTTGAAGATGTGTAACATGATGGATAACCTCCTCCTCCACTTACACCAGCAAAATGATCAGACAAAAATGAGTCCTTCAGTTTTCCTCATTATCAGGAAAGGACATGTCTTTCTTTTAAGGAGTTCGTTTTTCAGATTAATTTACCTTTTTTAAAGATGGGGACCAAATCCAAACCTCTTCCCCTATTTTCTTCAAATAAAATTGCGTTTTATGTATCAAAAGACAGTTTTAAATTTTTCTTTAAAAACCAGCATTCCTTCTTCCCCACCCCCTGTCCTCTGGGCCCACACTTTTTTGTCCACCTTCTGCTTTCTCTCCCATCGCCGGCCCGATTTTAAATCAAAAAATTTGTAAGTCAGATGTTTTTGGCATATGCTTCCACATGAGGGACCCAAAACGTAATATGAAAAGTCAAACCATGATCTGGATCTCCCCGGGGGGGTTCTCAAATTTTTTTTGGTAGGTATGTGCCTCCGGATTTAAAAAATTGAGGCTCGGAGTGAGATGATTTGAGGACCCAAAAAAAAATTGGGGTCTCCGGAACTAGGTTTTCAAAAAATTTCAAAAAATAAGCTGCGATTTTCCCTCATGTACAGCAATTTGAGGGGTTTTGAAGAATATTTGGTTACGAGAAGATGGTTTTGGAAATGAAAAGTTAGGAGGGGTTCTCTGGAAAACTGAAATGGTAATAAAATGGGGGGTCTCTGGAACTGAAAAAGAGCCTGAAAAATGAGGGTCTTATAGCGGCACTCCCAGACTTCATCCCAATGTGATAACCCCCCCCCCCCCCGGATCTGCTAACACCCATCATTTACAATTTTGGCCAAACTTAAAATGATGCATTAATGACATGAACTCAGAACAGTTTCCTTGCCGAAACTATAAAGTCGCCAAGTAATTGCGTCAGAATTCATCTCGTTCGTGTTGGGGAATGAACCATTTCTTTGGCAGCCCACGATTGAGAAGGGATTTCACCCACGTACCACCACCAAGGATGGCTTTGTAAATTGACAGGTTAAGCATAATAAGCATCAACTACCAAATATGAGGCCATAGCGAGTGTTTCTGTTTGAGACAGCATGGCAAATGAACAAGAGAAGATCTCAGTAGCTCCCACAATGCTTGCTTCCATTGGAAGTTTTTGTACAGGTTGCAATGTGAATCGTTAGTGATGAAACCCTCTTAAAATGCCGTTTGTGCATCAGTACTGTCATCTAGCCATGTTTCATCACTACGTTCACATCATACCTGTAAAAAACCTCCATTGGCAGCAATGCATTGTGGGAAGCTATGAAATCTTCTCTTACTATGAAGCTATCATATTTAGACCTGGGGTCGTCAACTTAGAAACCTTTGCATAATAAAGGAAAGAGAAACAATGAAGAAAAGGAGAGGAAGGAGGACTAAAAGGTGAGAAGAAAGAAAAGGTAAAAGGGAATGAAAAAGAAGGTAAGAAGAAAGAACAGAAAGGAAAAGGAAGTTAAAAGATAACATTCACAGGTGAATTAGGAATGGGGATTTTGAATTGAATAACCTGATTTCTTATACAAAGAAAAAATTTAATGTACTCTGCATACATGGTCTTAGATTTGATAAGTTTCAATTGATGTTTCCTGGTGTCATATAACTTGCTGTAGATAAGATTCACCAAGCAAGGTCAAAGGAGCTTGTTTGCCACATATTGATCTTTCTGAATCATTTCAGCAGGTTCTCCCCAGTATTTGTAGGCACAGAGCTACATACACATATTTGGAATGGGGTTTGTGGTGTGTGTCTATATATGTGTGCATCTGTTGCACGATGTTGCGTGCATTTGTGCAGTAAATATGTTAACCTGAACTAATTGCAATCAGTTCTTTTAGCTTTAATTACTTATACTTATCAGTCAGAACCACATTGCCAAGACTCATATGGGGTATACACCAATTAGAGACACCATGTGACCTTTGACCCCATTCACAAACTGCGATGGCAGATGGCAGATGCTTGCAATTGGGGAATGACTTTTATCTTAAATAGAAGTATATCTTAATTTTTCATTGAGGCTACAATGTAGTGTAATACACCCTCATGAGACCTTGTATTTGGGTACTAGAAAACCTTCTTGTAAATTGTCAATTGATGCTGATTGTTTGTTTTAACTTTACACCGATGACAGTCACATGTACGTCATTATGTACGTAAAGTGGGGCTGGTGTGTTTTTGTTTGTTAAATCCATTTCAAATTTGATGGTTGGTAACGTCCCACAGGTTTTACATAAAAGTTTTGATGTGTTGTGTAAGATAAGCAAAGTGGTTTGTTTTTTTTTCTAATGTCTGTTGATAAAGGTGTCGAGGATCATGCATAACCCCAACTGAAAGAGCATAGCTTGATCATCACTGAGATTATTACAAAAAATTGAAAACGATCCTGTGTGAAACTAGCCCTTGACTTCTGGGCCTGGTACGAAACTACTATTAGTGTACATATCGGCTCGAAACATAGTTATGCGTGTTATATCACTTTCTAAATCTATACTAGAATATAATCCCAAATTTCCACTTCTTTATAAGTTTTAGTTGTGATAATATAAAGAAATCACATCAACACATTCAAAATATTCACGTGTGATGCAAATCATAGAGCGTGATGTGTATCTTTATGTGTATTCAATGGAATGTTTTCTTTTAGTGTGTGGGGTGCCCATGATTTGATCTCATTGTCCACAATGTTGTAAATAAGCCCAACACAATCAGCAAACTCATCATTGACAGAAAAAAGTGACAAGCTGCCTACTTTACTGATATAACAGATGCAATCTGAATTTGCCTGAAGCGCATTATATGTGTGACGGAAAAGCAACACTCACCTGGCGGATTAGCTATCACCACTAGTTAATTTTTTTGTGTTAGCTCACAGCAGCGTGCCATATTTGTTTCCAATTTGCCGTTTTTATCTCGCCCCCCGCTCAATATTCCCTGAAGCCGGCCGTACCGGTGCGTCGGTTGCATTGATAACACCTGTCCATAAACCGATCTGATCGACGTGCACACGATTCATGTCTGTACTATTAAACAAAAAAATGAGGTGAATGTGCCGTTTCACAAGTTTGTCTTCATGGACGGATATTGCAGATTAAATATTGAAGGCGACGTTTCTTCTTGTTCAGTATTCAATATCGGAGGAAAGAAGTACTTCAGATGACAACAAAATCTTGAATTGTTGATCTAAACGATATCCTAGTTGTACAACAAAGAAAGCAACATTTGGGGGAAAACATTCAAATTTATGGGTAAAATAGCCAGATCAATCGAAAAGATTTCAGAAACATGCATTTTTATTGGTTACAGCAGTGTCCTTCACTACATATCATTAGTGATATTTGTCATTGAGTATTAATTACTTAGTTATTATGTCATTGGGTACATATCTTGGATTATTTTGTCATTGATATTATAATCATTTAGTGTTATTGATTGTTATTGGTACATATAGTAATTTTATCCCTCGGCTTGAAAAGCAGTAGAGGGATTATGCGATAACGCTCATTTCCGTGTGTGGTGTTCCAGTTTGGTTAGGTTTTCCTTTTTCATGCTTTTAGTGAAGTAGATAAGTCCTAATTTTCACCAGATTGTGCACTTCTGGACAAAAGCATGAAACTTGTCACAAACCTTCCTAGTGTTATGTAGAACCATTTCAGAAGGGGTGCCCAAAAATCCGACCACAATAATGACATCATAGGCCACTTCCCTTTTTTATACATATTTGTAGTAATGTTAAAATCATTACTTTTCAAAATAATACAAGTTGGTATAAATTAAGCTTGGACATGTAGATGCTTAAATGATCTAAAATATTTGAATATTTGGTAAGCAGGTCAGTTTGGGGTCATTACAAAGAAGGTCATCGATACATTGGCCAGTAGTGTGCTGATACCGGAGTTAGCTTGGTGTCAAAGTTCAAATCAAATGTGATATCACATTGGTCACTCCTATGGTTTATGTTGAGAAAATGATGTGAGCACACACAACTACTTTACTGCAATATTAATGTGTCCATAACCACGCCCCTTGTATTATTAAGTATGTCACACAGTAATCGGAACTTGAGGGTTCATGTATAAATTGCCTTTTAATTATACAATTAAAGAGTTCCCTTGCCTTATTTTCAGGTGTAATTGATAGCCAGTCAAATTAAGAAAACATAATACTAAAGCATTGCAACCTATCTATTTCGCCCAGAATTTGTATTGGAAAACTTAAACAACGATATCAAAAGTTTACCAAAATCAAAGTAGTAAAATATGTATGGTGCAAGTTTTTTACACATCCAAAATATTGAAATGGGAAAGGTCGAAATGAGCGAAAGTATTTCATCGCCTTTTCAAGATTACGGTCAGTCCAATGGGGTAAAATTTTAGATTTACCGGTTTGTTTATAAAGATTATGGTCTCTGGTATATGAGCCCAAAATATACTGGGCACCATTATGATTATTTTGTTGCATAATTAGAATGCAATGTGACTGGGGCTATGTGAGGTCATTAACTATAACTCTAATTTCTCTATGGAACTGTCAAACTCAGAATCTATATACACTTTAGTATCTAGTGTGACCAACTGAACAAATTCTAAAACCATTTTGGAACAAATTGGACAAATTTTACCCTGTGACCTGTGAAACTGGTATGTGCCTAATTGTAATAGCAACTATGATCACAAAGGAGTTACTGTCGAACTATACGTTATGTAAATCAAAAAGAACATTAAATTTTTTACCCTGTACAAACTTTGACTCCCTTATTCCTACATATTCCCAGAAGTCGCTTTTTTGGTTTAATTTTTTATATTAGTCAATTTTTGCAGTATATTACACTAAAAAACCTATAAATCCCCGAATGTTTATATATTGCTGTTTTTGGTACATCTTTGTGAAAGCTGTTGTTTTAGTGGAATTTTAATACTATGTATTAAAGCAGAAGTATTGCTTGCAGAGCTTTATACCATAGGTCACTACATGGTTAATGTTTGTACCAGGTTGATGTTGCCGATTTTTCAGCAAGTCCGGTCAGTGGGGACAGGGAGCTTGGAAATATCTTCAAAAATGTCTTCAACTCAGTGAAATGGGCAGGCATGCCATCTTTAATTTGTTTCCTTCAACCACAACAACAAATAATGAAATAACTAAAACATTTAAAATTGAATACCAAATCTTACAATAACTAATGTTTTTTTTAATTAATAACATTTTAAAAAGTTATAGCTTGAGTTCCAAAGATCAAAACGTATTGATACAGATGGAGTTTTAGGGTAAAGTAATTCAATCAAAAAGAAAATGTATTAATTAATCAAGTAAAAAATAAAATAATAGTATAATACAAAAAACCGTACTACACCCACCAAATGATGGTCAAACAGAGAAAAGACAATCACTTGGCGTTCCTGTCCAAAAAGGCTTGTACTTGGTTCCAATTGTTATCTAGAAATTTGCATTACCTAAACCAGGCGAGAGGAAATGAAGGCAACGAAAACGTGGTACCGGTCGGAAAATGCTTTTCTTGCATCTGGGCCTTCACCAACCAACTATTTTGGGTCGCGCAAAGACGCTCATTGTCTCTTATTGCATCTGGGCCGTCTTACCGGAAAATGAAGCGATGTTTTTCGTTGCAACCTGGCCTTCTTTCCCGGAAAATTACGCGATGTTTTTCGTTGCATCGGGCGTCTTCGGGAAAATGACGCGATGTTTTTCGTTGGGCATCTGGGCCGTTATGATGGAAATGATGCGATGCCTTTTCATTACACTGCATTCGGAACGGTTTTGCCCGCAGAGGGCGCATGCTTTTCATCAGGGCGGGTGGGACACTGTACAAAGCCATAGACAATTTCGATTTCGATGGTGATAGCGGCCACCATTTTCGATAGCTATTGGGGTTAATTATGGCATAAACGTATTCATGACGTAAACCGAGCATGAACGTAGCTAATAGCCCACGCACGACATTATGTAGCGTCAATGCGCCACTCACGACTGGCGAACTATAAGCTACAAAATTTTCATGCAGATCATGTGCAGTACGCATCCATTATTTATTTATTTTTTTATATTTATTTCCTGTTTTTATTGCATTTTCGAACGCTATGTTGCTTTCTCGTTGCATTCTGGGACGTCTTCCGGTAAATGGCGCGATGTTTGTTGTTTGCACATCTTGGGCCGTCTTCCGGGAAATGACGTCTGATGTTTTTCGTGCATTTGGGCCGTCTTCCGGGAAAATGGCGCGATGTTTTTCGTTGCATCTGGGCCGTTATTTGACTTTACCCTACTTAGTCCTGTGCCGGGAAACACGAGCCGAATGCATGAACGCAAACTTTTGGCTCTCGTTGCTCTGTGCCTTAAAATAAAAATAGATTGCCTTTCGTTGCATTGGGGCCGTCGGCCGGCAAACGACCCGGGCCTGGTTAGGTTAAGAACACAATAACGTTGGATTAAAATGAGGATGGTGTCAGGAGTTTTACTAGATACAGATATTGGGTAGGATTAATTTCTGGAAGGGATCTTGTAACATTGAGCCCAATCCATTTGACCTGACAACTTATCGAAACTGCTACAGGGTATACCCCACACTAGTTCCATCAATACACATTAAACAGGATAATACTTGAAGCACATGCAACGCATAAAAATATTTTAAAAAAAGAAAAAACCTAAAAAATTAAAAAAAAAAAAAAAAAAAAAAAAAACTAACAAAATCAAACACTGAAAGAATCAGATTTGAGATTTCCTTGTGACTGTCAAACCGCAGTACCAGAACACACCTGCTTGGCCGCCACATGGAAATGGCTCTGTGCTGTGGAACATGTTTGGCAACATTCTTGGTGATCTTGTTGGACAATATGTCTTGGAAGAAGCAAGGTATTCCCGTGTTTGAAAACTTTAAATTCATTCTGGAAAACTTGTACCTGACAAGGACCTGGCGCAACCATCAAAGTCTCACACTTTATACTTGGGCAAAGCGTGAACGGAATGCTTTGCAGCTCCCAACTACTTTTGATGGTGGATGCGCTTTTTCTAGATTTTTGATACATGTTCATGATGTAACCTTGGTCAAAAGGCAGTTTTAAATTATTTCATTCACCAACCGAACGTGTAGTCTACAGCCTTCATTTGTCATTGGAAATCCAAGTTGAAAAGATGAGAGAATTGGGCTTTTGAGGAATTTAGTGTTACAGACTTTCAGTGCATAAAGGCACATCTTGATCAATGATGACAAAGAGCCCATGCACCTTCCAATACTGTGATAATCATTCGTATGATGTGCCTCCGCTATCACCAAGACTTTCGTGCTATAAACAGAGTGCTGGGAAGGCACTACACCTGGTTCTTGCCAGGAACCTATGGATTTCAATGCCATGCATAAAATTGTTTCATGAAAATATCAGAGGGCATTTTGAGACATTCGACTGGGCTATCAAAACGGCTATAATAAAGTTCTCCGCGCCGCGGTGCCACATCAAAACTCCAGCTCTTAGAGGCCTTTGGTAGACTGCTATCTACTACTCAGGATGTTGTAAACTCCTTAAAACCTATTATATACTTGCTACCACCACCTGAATATCCAAGTAAGTAGCGAACGCTGAAGATATGGCTCCCAGAGGAAATTACCTCTATTGTCTAGCACAACTGCAAGTGGCTTGCCACAGATTTTTTTGCTCGGACTTTGTGTGCCTTGTCATGGAAATGGTATTCAAGTGCCTTCGGACGTTCGGACCCAGAACTTCCCTACTAGTATTCAGGTTGTTGGAATTTTGGGGCAATTGTATTTGTGAGTAAACACTCTGACATAAGAATTAGACCTGACAATTTAAATTCCAATCCCATTCTTGGTTGCATGACAAGTCATAAAAACAACCGACCCCCCCCCCCCTGTGGACTACCACCAGAAATGTACTTTCTGGAGTACTCAGTTTGTACCATCCCCTTTTGCAAAACTTTATTAGTTTTTTTTAACCATCTGTACACATTAGGGCCGACTATAATCTGAAGAAAGAAAAAAAAGATAAAAACACAGCTGGTCATCTTAGGGTTAAATTTTCCCAATGATACCGTTGTTGACGTCGTTTCAGAAATATTTCAATTTGTACATCTCAACGACGAAATGGTCATCATTTCTTAATAATGAATCACAGATTCTTAAAAAGACAAAATCAAAGAAGTTATTAACCCAACTTTCAATTTCCAATCTCTGTTTTAAATAACATCAAAAGTAGTACAAGGTTCTTGTATGCCATTATTGGGAATGTACGGCAACAGCATATCACTTTTTGTAATAGTCAAACAAAATCTAAGTTTGTGAAATGGAATTGCCCCATTTGCTCATGAAACTCATAGTATTAACAATTTGATATGAAACAAAATCAGTTATTTGGCTTATTTTATTTTTTCTGTCAAAATTTGTTTGACATAATACGGAACTGCCCCTTTATTGTATGCATCCATGGTGGTGGATTTGATACCAAATTTGGTAAAATTTCACTATCAAATGACCTCCAATGACCCCAAATTCTAAGATACCCTACTAAAGGTATCTTAAGGACAAGCTTTATGTTCCACGCTTTAATTTGATACCACATACGATAGGTTTCTGAGGAATTTCCATTTTGACATAATTAAAGGTGCAACGAGAGATTTCACAAATCAGGTGTCCCTAAAAAATCGAAAATACTGATTTTTGCCCTGATGTAAGGCTTTCCATCAGAAATATCCACATCTGAAAGGATTAAGCTGAGAAATGTTTCTTTGATACAAAAATTGTGAAATTTATAATTTCGTATAGGAGCAAACTTAAATTCAGCCCATGTTTTACAATGAAATATAAGCAAATCAAAATCACCTGTTTTCTCTCTTTTAATACATTTCTGTAGCCAAACCCAAGGTAAGAAATCTATTGAGTGTCTAATCTATATGAAATTACTATTATGACACAATATTTGGGTGCCTCGTTGCACCTTTAAGCAATATGCAAAAAAAGGGGGCGGGGCATTTTACGTCATTAATGAGGTCCAATTTTTGGGCACCCCTTCTATGTTTGCTTTGTGCACCCCAAGGAATGTCTGTGCCAAGTTTCATGCTTTTGTCCAGAAGTGCACGATGCTTATGGTTATCTACTACACTATTTGTTCAAAAAGTTTAAGTCCGGTTTAAACAAGTGCAATAGAGTTCATTCATATGTGGATGATGTCAAAGGTTCATGGACCAAGGCCAAAGGTCATCTGAAGTCATGTTCCAGCCTGCCATCTTGCCAGGGGGATGACGCAAGTTTACTTGCAGTATTTTTGGTTATGTTATTGAGTACATAATCATAGAGTGATTATTGATGTCATTGAGTACATAATCATTAAAATGTTTACTGATTGTCAGAGGTGAATGACTTGATGCTGGATACACCTCGTATCAGTTTCAAATAGTCAACAATCACTCAAACAATGGCACAACCATTTCTGACCATGTTTGAAATGGAACAAGGGGCCAATGACTTGGATGGGCTGGCACAAGCAGGCACTATGTACTCATGGGCAGTTGTGAATTGCAGATAATGATCTCATTAAACGAAGCTGCTAGCCAGGCTGTAATTTGGCTACAGTTGTGAATTTAGTTTTATCAATTGCAGCTTTTTATCTCAGCAGGTGCAGACTACAGAGTTTATGTAATGAAGATGTTTTGTCTATCTCTTAATCTGGTGATCTGTCAATATTTTCAAAATGCTTGTTTCACATGCCTTGATGATTTATACTCCATTTCCCTACCTCCGTGAAGTGATGTTAGCGCGTGATTTGATAGTCTCACCAGTAAACCGTGCGCGCTGGCTGAAAGCGACGGCGTGCTTACATGCGCGAACAAAGACAGCATATCTTGACACGTGCGTAAAAGCTGCGTCAAGGTTTTAACATCACTGCACGGAGGTAGAGAAATGGACTATAGTTTTGTTATATATATCACCCTCAGGTACAAGGTTTAAGGAGTGGTGCGGAAATTGGGGTCAAAGGTCATCTAGAGGTCATTGTGTAAAACAACTAAATGCTTTTTCTTGCACAGAAATAAAATGGGTATTTGCTAAACTTGTTCAGAATAATCTTTGAGGGATGGGGAATTTGGGGTCTCCAGGGATAATGGGTCAAAGGTCATCTAGAGGTTATTTTGAGATAATTGTTGAAAGAGGTTAAATTCTTCCTTGTCAACAAAAAATTGCCAAAGTTGCTCAAAATAATTCTTATGATGGGTCATGGGGCGTGTTGGGGTTCAAAAGGTCAAAGGTTTTCGTTTATGTCTGTGATTGGTTAAAGGGGCATTTTGTGATCCACAACCTCATCCCCCCGACTTACCTCAAAATAGTTGAGATTTTTATATCGTCTGAACCGTTATCCTTAGTAATCCACGTGTACCTAATCGTACATGCAAATTTGGTCGTATCTGTAAGAAATTTGCAATTTGTATTTTCTGTCCGTAAACGGACAGAAATTACAGCACAGTGGCCTATGGGACCATGGGAAACAAGCAATTGCTCATAAAACAAGATCGGGATCCACTCGAACTTCGTGAATAAGCTTTTCTCAAGGATATCTAGTGAACAATGAATAAAACAGAAGGTGCTGTAAAATGCACCTTCAAGATTTCACCATGTTTGAAGAGAACAGAAGAGCTTCAGGAGGATATTACAGGAACGTATAAAGTCATCCATTTAGGCTATTTCATTTTGATTATTTACTCCCCCTGTGCAAGACTGAACCATTGGAGTCTTCTACAGATAGTTTTCAAACATACTTAGCCAATTGGCTATTCTATGTGAATTCCATACTCCCTGTGGAAGATTTGATTGACCCAACTCTTCAACAGGCATGTAACATACCATAGCCACACTTTGATTTACATCATAAAATTAGAACACACCTGTAGGGCTTTCATCATGAAAGCAATGGATCTTGGCTTATTTTCACCGACTCCTAATATGACACAATGTTGTATCTTGTAGCTAGAGCACTAACATATACTTCCTTTTTGCATGTTAGCTTCGGAGTCAACCATACAATTCAAAAGGGGGATATTTAATACTCTAAAAATGTTTGTTTTTTTCAGGCTGTGTTATAATAACAACAAAAATATATTCTGAATATGATAGGTTTGATATGCAGTTTGAATTTCAATAAAACTGAAGTATAACAGTATGTACACATTTCTCAGAAAAAGTGTTGCATTATTCCATACCTTGGAATACGCATGAGTATTTGGTGCCAACTATATTGACACAGCTTGTGTTACTGTAATCATGTTACTCAAGGCCCAATTTCAGATCTGTACATGATTAAATAAAGAGATAGCTTTTCATTTCACTTTTAAGGCAATATTGGTTTCAAAAACAGTGTTTGGCCAAAACATTATTAAGTCTAAGGTCTTGTATATGCTTCTGTTGCTTTAAAACAAATTCTTAAACAGCTGTGAAAATATACTAGCAATTTCATTGTCTGATGCCCAGGTTCAGTGCGACAATTGAACCCAGGTAGTATGCGCTGCATATTGACATTTATATAGAGTTGTTTGATTTTTGTCACTTGGTGGTGGCAGTCCTTTCTTGTTGTATTTAAGCCATAAAGTATCGCTAAATTAGGTTAAATAATATGGCCTTTAATTGTAAAGCTGTTTAAGAATGAGAATAAAGGTATGATTTTGGGAACCGGTACCCTCTGTACGAAGTAAGGTTCAACCGATAATCGTATCAGATATCGTATGGGGCCGATATTACCCATATCGGTAAAATATTGGATCGGCAAAACAAAAGGCTTTCCTTACCGATATTTGAGAGAAACCAAAATGTCAGCAGCAGTCTCTTTAATGCTGAATTGATGTTTGGATTCTTTTAATCCAATCTTTGAATTAGTGTTTTTTTTATAAATGCAACAAGAAGAAAATATCGTAATTGCATACATACTCAAATCAGAATGTCTAAAGAACATGTGAAATATTAATTTTGTTATGAATAACCCCCATACAGCTAAAAAGAAAAGAAAAGTCAAATAGCTGTTAAAAAAATTACACTACCTTATACTTCTTTGTAGTTTTATAATTTCCTTGAATCAACCTTATATTTACCCATTGCATTAACCATGGGAAATTATGAGGTTGTTTCAAAGAAATTATACAACTACAAAGAAGTATTAGGTACTGTAATTTTGGCTTACGAATTAAGACTATATGAGAGTGCTGGGTTGACAGATCAATATGCTCATCAAACTTTATTTCCAATTACTACACATAGGAAAACAAACAGTTATATAGAGTAGTCGAGGAAAAGTTCGATAGGGCCAAAACAACTCACCCCCCTTGGAATACATTAACACCCAAGAAACAGGCAGAACTAGCAAGAAACGCACAGAAAGTTTTACACTTGTAACCATTTATTGGAAGACGCAAATCATATAAATGATAGTCCATACCTTGGTCACTGTAGTTGTCTGGCGTCTCTTTGCATGCAGTGTTAGTAGGTACTGACCAGAACCGGGAACCATTTTTTGGACATCAAGGTTAGTAACTGTCAAGTGTAAGTGATATACACCACATGGCCTTATCTGTGGCCTGGATGTTTGTGTTTTGCATATATGGGCCTTGCCGGGGGCAATGATTTTGTAACACATGGAGTATGTTATCCCTCTTAATTTAAGAAGTTTTCTTTGGTATTACAACTAAAAAATACTTCTTTTTTCCTTTGAATGCCACTTCATATCATCGATTAATGAACTGTTGTGTATGTGTGGCATTTGGTGTGTGGTGTTGTTGCATGTTGCGGTGTGTGAATGGAATTAAATGTTAATTGTAAAAAATGTGTCATAAAAATAAATGTTTCAAAATGTGGGTAATGACAGCAAAACAATCAAATTTCCATGTTTGGGAGGGGGGTTTTCTCGACAATTGGAAAGTATGGTATGGTGCCGCCTATAGACGCCTAATTTTTAGTGCTCTTTTTTAATCCCCCCTGGCTTGGAAAAGCAGATGACGATATTGCGAAGGGTTCGCATGTCCTGTATGTGTATGTATGTGTATGTATGTGTATGTATGTGAATATGTGTTTTCAAGTTTGGTTGGTTTTTCGTTTTTTGCATCTCCCCTTTGAAAAGTTTAAGTCCGATTTAAACCATTATTATGTTTTTCAGAATCTTCCATCCTATACCTTAAGTAACACAGCTTAATGTACATAAAACCATGTACCTGAGACAGTAACATTAGTTTTTGAGACCATGACAATGAGTTTTAAAAGACAGTGGGACATGAGTTTTTGCTGGAGGCTCTGATTGTTGGCTGAAGTCTCTAGGGATTGTTTCCATTTCTTTGGAGGTGTCATTATTTTGGGTTTTGCTGTCTACTGTTTGAAATTTTGTGGGTGGTTTTTGTGTTACCTGTCTCCATTTCTTTTGTTTGTCCTAGTTTGTCCAACTGGGTTCAATTTATTTGATACTTCCTGGTGTTTCACTTTCAAAATATTGATAGTTACCATGTTTTGTTATCCCTTTTTCACTAATGTTTGTTATAGGAATCTGAGTTATTCTAAACTTGAATCCAGGTTCAAGTCAGATTCTGACAACATAAATAATGATAATATTTGGAAATTTTTATCGGGATACAAGAATTATCGTTCTCGCTATAGTTTGAAAATATTGCGCTCGTCGCTCCGGCGACTCGCACAAGATTTTAAAGCTCATAGCGAGACCGATAATTCTTGTATCCTATTCAAATCATCCAATATCATATCAGACTTGGGGGTAAGGTGCAATAGGGGTTTCCTTCATATGTGGATGATTTCAAAGGTCATGGACAAGGTAAACGGTCACTGAGGTTATGTTCCAGGTTTTGGTTAGTTTTGTTTTGAGTTTTGCTTCTGGTATCTTGAAAAGTTGAAGTCCGATTGCAACCCTATCTTGGGTCAAAGGTGCAATAAACGGTTTCCTGTTTGTTTTGTAGGTCAAATGTCACATATCACAAGGTAAAGGTAATCTGCGGTCATTTCCCCTTTGGTTAGGCTTTCATTTTTCAGAAAATGCCTACATTTCTAGCTATTATTCCATGAGAACAATTATTGAATTTTGATGCCTGCAACTGACAACTGTGTCAACTAACCACCTTGTGTATACTGCCATCTGGCCAGGGGATCCGGCAAGTTTACTTGCTGTATTTTTTAGTTCCAGTGAACCCCCATTTTAGACGCATTTCATTTCACCAGAGACCCTACTTTTCATGTTCCCAATAAGCATATTCTATTCCTAATTCCAATACCAAATTTATTCTTCAAAACTCCTCAAAAGTATCTGGAACTTGAGGGGGAGATCGCAAAGCTTATTTTCAGAAATTTTCGGAAAACCTAGTTTTTTCGGAGACCCCATTTTTGCCTGGAATCACCCTCCTAGTTTCGGAGACCCCGTTTTTTGGCGTCCTGTATCACCCCCCCCCCCCCCCCCCCCGCCCACCCCCCCCCCCCACACCACCCCCCCCACTCCCCGCCGAACGACTATGTTGAGAGGGGGTCACAGATTAGTACTGGAGCCCTCCAAAACTTTGAAATCACATATCTATGGGTAATATTTGGTGTAGAATTCCAAATCTGGCATCAGGAAGTTCATAGCTTGTTTACTTTTAGAGTTAATGAGGCCTAAGATGCGCGCTTTGTTCATTTTGGGGCCAAATCTGGGGGGTACTAACTCCAAAAGTAAGAACATTTTTACTGTCCATCCTTTTGGTCATCAGAGGTAGCATAGTAGAACTGCTCAACCAAATAACCAATACAATTTATGAACACATTAGAAAGTAATAAGCTGAGGTACACGCCCTTGGAAAATGGTAATTGGACTTTTTTGACACGTTTTTTGACCCCCCCTGAAAACAATGGTTGAACATTCGACACCGCCCCTGTGCTTTCAGATATGTTTTGAAGATATATCATTAAACAAACTTCCCTGAACGAACTAGCTTGTCTTTATTTTTTCACAACAAATAACACACTCTAAGTTAACACACAAAGGTATACGTGACCCAAGGTCATTGTACAGACACGTATATTAACCATAATACATTCTACTGGGATATCAGCAAAAGGATCTTGTGCAGAAAACAATGAAGCCATCGAGAACACCAAGCCTGATTCTTTCAAGAATAGTCTTTGATGATTGTAAAGCTTCAACATTTCTGAAGTAGAGGGGTGATGTCATTGTCCAACATTGATTCAGGGGGGCCAATCATGTCAAATTGAGAAATTATATTTTTCAAAGGCTGTAACTCGATTATTACTAAACCTAATGTTACTTATTATTGTTACTATCGAAAGTCACTGCATGGGGTGACTCGGGTTAACAAAAGAACCACCGGACATTAAATATTGTAACAGAGTTCTGACCCCCCCTCTCCAAACTTGTTCCCACATGAACGATATTGCATTTTTACACCCAGATAACTTTAAAAGTAAAGGAGCTATCACATTTTTTGATGCCAGATTTGAATTCTACACCAAAAAAAATTCCCCAGATAGTGATTTTCGAAGTTGGGAAAGGTTCCATTACAAGTTTATGGCCCTCTCAAAATTGTCTTTTGCATCACACAGCATGTTTGATGGTGACCCCCCTAAATTTCTGAATGCTCCTGCGGGAAAACGAAAGGCGGTATGAAGCTCAAAATTTCAGGATTTTCATTTCTCATCAATATCTATCATCACACCAAAAAAGAAAAAAATCCATGACATGCTGCGGTGCACATCTCGAGTGTTCACATGGAATAGCCCAGTTAAGGGACGTTAGGATATGGGAATTATCACTTAGCATGCCATTTGTTGCTTGTACCTATAAGTGGTTGTTGCTTGTACCTATAAGTGGTTTCACTTCATTGTACAACTCAACACCACACCTCTGGAGTAAGCCACAGCATCCTTGATGCTCTCGTTTAACAGCTATTTGGATTTTTTTTTTTTAGCTGTATGAGGGTTATTCTTAACAAAATTAACATTTCACATGTTCTTTGGACATTCTGATGCTGCTGACGTTTTGGTTTCTCTCAAATATCGGTTAGGAAAGCCATTTGTAAATGTATTTTGATACTGATATTTATTACAATATAAACACTCAACATATATCGGATCGGATCGGATATCGGCCAATATTAAAAATGTAATATCGGTTATCGGATCGGAAGACAAAAGTCATTTCGGTTGACCCCTAGTACGAAGAATTGAAACTGGCGGCACCATTATTTTTGCATGGCATCGCCTTGGTTTAAATTTGTCGTAAAGATAGTGCCAATTTCTAAAATCACACCTTTTATCATTTACATATTGGACAATAAATGAAAGCAGGTGCCACATAGACTTCCCTATACTAACATGCTTAATTGAATATTGAGATCCCTGCTACTTAATTCAAAAGTGGCAATCTAACTTGGGAAAATTATATAACTTGAAGATTGGAGGTATTAATATCTTCCCAAAACAAAAATAAACCCAATAGTGGCATAACCAGGGGGAAGATGGAGGGAGTCCCCAACTCAAAATCTTTGCCCTTTCCTCCCCACACAAAAAAATAAGGTCAGGAAAGCATTAAATTGATAATATTAAAGCATACTGTGTTCACCTTTGCAAAATGTGTTTTAGTGATCCTCCCAAAATATACTGTTTCCCCTACCTTCCCCCAAATGAAAATATCTGGTTATGCCAATAAAATCCAATCAGCCTAGTGTTATAATATTGCTGTAAATAGCAAATGTTCATGTGAGTGCAAGAAGGTTGTAAGTGTAATAGATGCCATGTTATAAATCTGTGTGCTGCTGTGTATTAGAATAACTTTGAAATTTGAATAATTTCAAGAGCCACTGACCAAAGACTTGGCAAAATAGTATGTTTGATAAAAACTTTTTGACAAATGGCACTTACAACCTTCTTGCATTTACATGAGCATGTGCTCTTTACTTATAGCAATATTATAGTAATATTATAACACTAGGCTGAATGGGTTTCAGTGGCATAAACAGACATTTTCGTTTGGGGGAAGGTGTTTCTGCAAGTTGAGATTTTGGTATAGTTGGTTTCAGAAGCAGGAAGGTTAGGTTTGCAAGTCAATTTGGGTACAACTTGCCTCTGAATAAGTGATTGCATTAGCAAGAAAAAAAATTGTGGTATATATTAGCAACTACTTAGGATGTTTGTCCCTTAAAAAGGGCATACATGCGGCTATTTCCAATTTGACAGAAAGCATTCATTAGTTTATACAGGTCTTCTCCTGACACTTGCTGCACATTAGCCATGTTCAGACGGGCCTAACAACTTGAGTATTTATTGCAACAAATTAATATCCATAATCAGGTATCACACCAAGTTGCATTCACATGAACTCCATTCTGGTGATCACACGAAGTTCGCACTTAGTACCAGCTCGGCATTCGGTGTTATTCGATCTAAGTGCGAAATGACCGTGCCATCTCGCCTGCGGAATTTGACAATGATAAACAATCAAATGGCACCTGGCAATGGCATTTGGTTCCGGAATGTCGGTAACAAATTTAGTTTTCTCCTGGAGTTTTCTACATCTTTGCATGGATGAGGACAATGAAAGGAAGACACAAACTCAAATGAAAAGGAGAAGGATTAAGGTGGCGATTCTGGTGCTATATTCCTCACAGAAACATGATTTAGCAGGGTCAGAGTCATGTCTATATATAAGCATTTATCAAGTGACCGGGAAAAGTGGTGATGCTGCCGAAAATAGAAAAATCTATGCACTGGTGAAATATACAGCATACAAACGAATACATTCCATTTAATACAAACAAGGAAAGTGAAAACCTAAACCCTTCGTACCACGCCGCATGGAAAATATATCAAGCCGGAAATGAATCTTGAAGGTCGGAGTTCAGATTTGCACAGCTATCAACACACTGAGTGCATCTCCACAGGTGACCAACTCAAGGTGAACTTAAAGGTCCATGGCCCGATCGCTAATAGCCTTGTCCCCAGGGACCCCATATTTCACCGAAAGTGGTCAACATTTTGGTATCAGAAGAAAGTTACTATTTTTCTCATTTACCCTGTGAAATCTTAGGGCTAAAGGGTGTTTGGTTTGGATGTCATGAGCAAAAATATGCTCTATTTTGGTCGACCAATATTAATTTTACACAGCACTCTATGGGGATTACAAAATCACGTTTTTAGCTCTCACATCAAAACGGATTGAAATATTGGCGTGAAACTTTACAGATGGGGTTTTAAGGTGAAGGCCAATCTATCAAGATGAAAAAAATACAGAATTAAATCGGGCAATCCCCCCTTTAAGAGTGTTGGTCAACACACCAAGATTTTTAGGGGGATGACATGGTGTGATATTTGCAGTGAACTCGGTGTGTTGACACACCAAATGCATCTTCACGGTCCATCACGAGTTAAAGCCTTAGTGTGGCAATATCTGAAGTTGTTGGGCCTCATCTGGACACAACTGTAGTAAATGTCACTATATCCTTAATGACGAGTGGTATTCAGAAGTTTAAGGGGGAATCCTAGTCTCAAAGGGGGATTTTTTTCAGAATTGAGATTTTGACACAAAGTTGTTCCTCTAAGCCTCAGCTCCAAATTGCTTTTTGTTTCATCTCAATAGGATGAATACCTTTCGAGTTATCGCAATTTCTTTCATGTTTTTTCTCTGCGTGAGGAGCACACAATGAACCAAAATTATGAATTCAAGCCTTGGGAACGTTCATTTGATCTGTTGACCAAAACCATAATTATGGGTTCTGCTGTTTCAGATGTAACCCAGACCCTTACCCTGCTGACAATGCTAATGTGGTAAATTGTGGTTCATTGGATAGCTTTAAACCTCAGCTCCAAATTGCTTTTTGTTTCATCGCATAGGATAAATACTTTTGAGATATACTGTTCCAGTATTGACACATGGCAAATTTTAAAATCCAAGTTGGCGGCCGTACCATGGCAACAGGTCACATGTTTCGAAGTTCAAATGTTAATTTTATGCAACAAGGTTTAGGGGTGCATAAAAATATTAACACTTGGATACTCTTCTGGATTTAGTGGGAAAAAAACAAGTTTTGTGAAAATCGGTGGTGTGGACTAGGAGTCCACCTAAGTGTTAAAGTCTTTCATCACATGTCCAGATGACAAAATATTACCTCTGCCCCTCTATCCTTCCCTGTTAGTAATTCATCTGTACACAAATGCTTAGGCCAAAAAAAAAAATTGTTGGCTAAAAGCCGACGCGCGCGTTTGTAAATTTGGCGAAAAATTGAAAAAGGTGTATTGTTTTTTTTCAAAAAAAACAAGTCATGAACTCCGAATTTTGTTGAAAAAATGAAATTGTGACCAAATGCCGATTCACGCAAATCTGCCGATCTCGGGGGGGAACTGACTATTTTTACGTTGACGTGAGTGCAGAGACGATAATTACTGGGCACCAGAGTGTGAAGTGAAAACACTCCACCAACCAATAAATGGAAATATACTCCGGTAAAGTGTTGAGGCTCGAAAGGGTGGAGCTGGAACTAAAGTGGCTGTTTTGCGTTGCATATCGCAAAACCAAATTGGAAGACCCCCATACATTAAATAACAGATAAAGTTTTACGATGTGCAATCCATTATTTGATTCCTTGCAAAATCTTGGCGCTTCAGTTCAAAATCGCGCTCAACACAGGTTATTTACGTTATTTTCAATGCGTCACTTTATTTACTGTGGGCGGTCATAGGTCAATTGCAACGTCGCGGATTATACATGTGCTCGGAAAAGTAACGTGGATACAGTTATTTTCTTAAAATTTAAAAGTTGAATCTGCAACTATAAACAAATGGATCCTCCACAAAACTGATACGAACAAAACTCTTAAAGATATTGCAATTGAAATCGTGTTTGGGGAATCCCGTTGTGGATCTGAGGCAGGAAATCGTGATGGTGATACTGCCATGACGGCAGAATTCGATACCATGGTAGATGTACATGCACAGGTGAAAGTGATCAGTGGGTGCATGCACATTGATATTTATTGCCGAGCACAAAGAGGTAAAATTAAAAAAAAAAAAAAAAAAAAATACCGCAACCGCGACTATTCAAGCCCTCATCAGCTTGAGACAAAATTTTTTTTTTTTGGCCTTATAAGAAATCTGTATCATCACCTGCTTGTGGCCATTGTGCTTGCTAATATTCTGTTTCTAATCATTGCATGGCCCATTTCAGACTGATGTCATTAATTCAATAACATGCTGAAAGATGCTTGATTATATTAATGCTTTAGTTGATGCTTGACAAGATTATTTTCTTTGGTTGATGCTTGTACACATCTTTAGGCATCCAGGTTGGTGTTTTCCAAACAAGTTCAAAATTTGCATGTTCTTAACCATATTCAGAATCGACTTGAAATGTATTCAAATGAGTCAACTAGGTTAGGTAATGGTTTTTGGGAGCTTACCAAAGACTGCAGGTTGAAAATGGTTATGAAGTATTGGGTCAGCTTCAAATTGTGGCTTGCAAAACGAACCTGTAATGCCATATATTGCACACCCTGCCAGTATTCAAGAGTTCACAGTCAACTTTTATTTAAAGTGACAGGAGGAGATTTTTTTAGGATATAAATTTCTCTCAAATTTCACTGGATGGGTATAGGGACCACGTACCGAAAAAGTTTCGAAGGTTTATTGACAAATAGGTGACAAAAAAAACAGCAGACCCTTGGTGTGAACTTGCCTGCTATCGTAACAGTTTACCCTTGAAAAGCATGCTTTGAATTTCTGTTGGGCGCGACAGAAAAATAAAAATCATCACATTTCTTCATAAAGAAGGTCCCGTATTTCGGTTTATTCACTTCAGGTGTGATCAATACATGGTAAGCATTCCAAAATATGCAACAAACCCGGGTTCAAAAAAAATGGGGGCTGCCTTCTTTCTGGAAAGTCCTCATGTTGTCTTTAACCATATTTGGAATCGATTGAAAAATGCCTTAAATGCGTACAACCTAGACTTAGGTCAATGGTTTTTGAGAGCTTCCCAAATGATCCTGCAGGCGTTGAAAATGGTTATGAGTATTGAGTCGGCTTCGAATTGTAGTTTGCGGTGGTTGCGAAACAACCCTGTAATCCTGCCTGTAATCCATATCAATTACATTTGCACACCCTGTAGTAATCGGGAGTTCACCGTCCACTATTTCAAGCACTATATACAGTGGGGTCAAAGTCAAAAGAGAGTGAAACTCAACATTATGCTCCGACTGCCTCAAACCAGCTGCCAGGGGGGGCAGGTCAACAGGCACATTTTCTCTCTCTTTTAATGCATTTATCTAAAAGGGAGCATCACCTCATTTGCTAAACATAGCAGTATGGCCCTCTCATGGCAAAAGGTTGTATCTCATGTTTAGCTTTCTGATATCATACTGTTTTTTGACATGGTTTGTTACTTGTTTCTTTCCTATGTTGCTGAACCTGTTGTAGCTCAAATATTAAGTTGGAGACCCCTTAATTTTATAGATTCACAATGTATAACTTTAAAAAATACATATATATATAAGGCCAAGAAAAAAAAAAGAAGTTTGTCTCAGAAGACCATGCGCATTTTGTTTAAAATTGGTCTTTTAGCGCATTTGGGGGTTTTTTAGGTTTTTGCTCACTTGATTTTTGTTTTGAAAAATTTTCAGAAAAAAAGATGAAAAGATAAAAAATGCAATTAATTTTTTTTTTAATGCCGCATTTCGCATTAGCGTTTTTCTAAAGAAAAAAAAAGCGCATTTCGCATTTGCATTTTTCACATTTCTTCTGAGACAAACTTGGGTTTTTTTTTGCCTAAACAAAAAAAAAATTCAAGCTGACCTTTGATGATAAAAAACCCTCAATATCTATTTGCATTAGCTTAAGCATCAAAACAACAATTACATATTTATTGGGAAACTATACAATGTGTACAATATCAGAGTTTCCTTTTGATGGAGTCACACTATAATGTAATTGTGGAGGTGGTACTAAGTTGTACAAGGTTTTTATTCAGCTCTGACATGTGTTGGCAATTGATATCTGGACAGAAAACCCGGGGGAGTATTTATCTTGCCTAATGAGTGACGCCTTTTGGTATTTCTTTGTGAATTTTAATCATTATCTGGAGCTGAAAGTGAAGGAAATCGATTTTTAAAATAATGGCCCCACTCATGCAGGAGGAGTTGTTGTTCCTGAGAGAGAGAGAGATTTTTGCAAAGCAGTGGCGTAACCGAGGTAGTGGACCCAGAGGGGGCAAAATTTGTAAAATTGTCCCGGTGATTTTGTCCAATTGGTTGAATTGAGAAAAGGGCGCGTAGTGGCAGAATAAGTGCAGATTACTGTAATTTTTGCCCAATTTGGCCTGAAATTGGTGAAATTCCCCGAAAAGAGGGATAAAAATGCCACATTTTGGCCATACGTCCGATGTGTTGAGCCAGAGGGGGCATTTGCCCCCCCCCCGCCCCCAGGGCGCCGTTCCCCAAAATCGTGCGTAACCCTACGTGTATACTAACTCATGGTATGTCCTACATAACAGACCTACTTCCACCAGTTACAGTGCTTTGGACAAATTGGTCCACTCAGGCATGATATATTATGACGTTAGATTTCGACTCAGTTTCGGGAACGGACCGACTGCAGTCAGTACGCCAATGTTGCAAGGTTGGCAAGCTTCTACATAGGTTAGAACACAATGAAAATGATTATGCATGATCAGCGATTTGAAAAATCGAAATAAAAAAAAACAATCCAGAACAAATTTGCATGTCTGTAACGAGAACAAGTATCCTAACATAACATACAAATTTATAAGACCAAAAAGCAGTCAAATAAGGGACAAAAAATCGGTATATTGTATCATAATGTCCATACAGACAAATTATACAACAGCGACTTTGAATGGAGATTCGTATATTTAACACTTCAGGTTTTCTCTCTTTTTCTGCCAATTTTGCAGATGGAAAAAAAACTTTAGAATTTACACAGATTATCCTTTCATTTGTATGCACTTCTACAAATTCAAATCGTTGAGTTGTTTTGGTGGATTCACTGATAGTGTCTAAGCCACAATCATCCGTCATTTTTTTTCTAATTCAAAATGCCCAATTTCTCCTAAATTGCTACGTGTGGGTTCATATCAACACCTCGTATTGCTGTTCTTTGTGAAAAGCAGATGTTAAAGCAGGTCTGGTGATGATGATTGGAGGGAGGTGTTTAAAAATAAGAGTTTTTGAATTTGGATCCCAATTTTTTTTTTTTTTTTAATTTTAGTAAAACAATGCATAAAAATTCATCATCTCTTGGAACATATATGAGGTGTTAGCTTAGGCCACTACAGGGGTCTTTACGACAACTACCCACCTTGTTTTGTATTTCCAATACAACAGTTGCAAACAAAATGGAATTTGATGGACAAATGGGGGGCAAGATTTTTTACCTTTTGAAGAAATCAACTGATAGCGAATGTGTCACAGTAGGAGGCCAAAGAAAGTTAAAACTGTGTGTGTCATCAAACACATAGAACGGGAAACTCCTTACTCAATAAACAGGTCAGTCGAGTTAGAAATGGTTATCTAATCAGGGGCGGCATCCAGGGAATTCTTAATGAGGGGGCCGAATGTCGGCTCGCTGCGCTCGCCGGGTAGAACCAATTTTTTTCAGTAGGTTCAAAATTTTGAAGGGGGGGGCCTTTTTCTTATCTACACACGCCCTATACAATCATTCTTAGAGTCTCAGGGCTTTTTTGGCAAAAAAGGTCATTTTTCTGATCTACAGGGCACCTGACACCTATACGCGGCGCCCGTGCCTGGCTCTGAAAAAAATTAGAGTTCATTTTTTTTTTGGGGGGTGACGCGCCGGCGGGTTCCCCCTCTAAATCTGCCCCTGCTAATATGCAACAAAACAATACTACCTATTTAGGAAGAGTTGTAAAGATTGGATAACTTGCCTGATCAGCAGGCAACACACAAGTGTTTAGCTCTTCTTGGCTTCCCCCACACTTTGAAATTCTAGATCTGCCCACCTGCATGTATCATAAGTCAGAATGTATGGAAGGGGAATGTAATTTTGGGGAGATAAGACTTCCAGAACGGGTGGGGAGAAAATTACCCCTCCCCCCCCCCCTTACCTACCACTGGCACTGCATACTATGCTGTCTTCCTATATTCAAAGTTTGATAGCATGCAGCAAAGAAAGGTTAAAGCTTAGTTGTCGCAGAGAACGGATTGCTGTGTCAACATATTATGCAATACGGATTTGAAATTCAAAAACAATTGATACAACGTAAGGAAATAGGGAAACACACTGAAGGAGTGAAGAGATTTAATTGCCAGGGGACGGCCTTTTAAAATGAGCACGGGAGTGACAAAGAACACCTTCTGGATTTACTGTAAGGGGAGCAAAAGAGAGCAGCTAAAAAGGTTCAAGCAAATCACGAGCACTAAAGAAAACTATGTGATAAAAAAAATTTGGCAAGGAGTAAAGATGATCTTGACCTAATGCAATCCTGTATCATAGATTTGTTGTGGTTTTTCTAAAAAACATTAATATACTTCCAAAATGTGAAAAAATGAAAGAAATCGATTAAATAATAAGCCAGATATGACCAACTTTGGAAGCACACCCCTTTTTTCGCATTTCCTATGGGATTTCCACACATAAAACTTGTGTTGTTCTGAGAAGGTAAAATATCAATATTCATGATGCCTTGTCAAACTTAAGCTATAATTTTCTTGATTCTTTCAATACGGATTAATCAATGAATTTATTTATACCAAGGTGCCAACTGAGATGACAAATCCAAAACACCAATTCACTGTTGCAGAGCAAGAAAACAAGCTCTTCCCATTGTTAAGGATATTGTCAAGAGTTAGGGGCCTACATGTGATTGCCATTAAAGGCACTATCTATAAATGAATTACCGTGTAGGTTGAAACCTTTTCATTTACACATCAGGATTAATTGGGTGAGATTTGTGTGGAAAAACTTCTTTTTGAAAGTCAATGAAGAAGATGACTATCCATAGATGAAATTAAACAAAATGCAGGAGGTCATCATTACTTTCATCATGCTAGGTCCCGTATATCGTACATTGACAGATTCTTGCTTAACTGTGTTAACTCCCATTGGAATGGAGGAAAAAGGGGTGTGGCTTACAAATGGTCATATCCGGCTTATTTTTTAATCGTTTTCTTTAATTTTGTCAACATTTGACAGTATATTAGATTGGCTTTATTAAAACAACAACAAAGCTATGATTCAGTGACTGTTATCAGGTCAAGGTCATCTGAAACCGTTGAACAATTGTTTTTGATTTTCACGTATGTAGAAAACAAGACCTGTCTGTGGACTTGCAGGAGATAAAAGCCATGTTCAGACGGAGCGTAATAATCGATGATAACCTACGTCGATATAAAATTTTAATCCGTTAACTTCAACAGGCGTCCACACGGGTTTTACATCGACCAACTTGAAAAGTTAATCAACGTGAGTATATTGACGACTTGTTGATAAGAACCGAAGTATAGCGCGCTACTACCGGGACCACAGCAGGGCTCCAAAAATACCCCGTGAAACAGAAATCATGGCGAATGGTAGGCGTAAACTAGGGACTTCTTTATACCGCCGAGAACGTTTTAAAATGGGTGTTATTCCGATAAAAGTATGCGTTGGTTTGCTCGTATATTTCGGGTTGCATTGCGAACTAGGATAAACAACACGGCCCTTCGAAGATGTTCGAAAGCAAGCAAGAGCAGACCGTTATGATCTTATATACGGTGCTGCATGCTGCTAACCTACATATTTATCCTTTTTTGTGTATGTAAAACGTTTAAAAATTCTTTTAAAAAATCCCGTTTGAATATATAATTGGTGGTAAGTCGCGCCGGAAAAAAAATTCGGTAAAATCGCCATTTTGGTTACTTCATGACTTGTCAGTCACTGTCTGTCTCCTATAAATATTCATAATAAACAATGTTCTCACGGAATTCAACCACTTACATCATGCTTTCTATCGACTTTCGTTACTACTGCCGATCTAGGATTGGCTAAAGAAATCAATTAGGACCTTGATTAGTAATTCTTAACAAATTGGGATCATCGTAACTGCTGTCGGTCTTACCAGCATGTGCATGTCTTCAACTTGCCACAAAATGGCAGGCCACATTTAGTAGCGAGGCGATGAAAATTGGATGCGCTCGAATCAAATAAAATATTTCACAACCCTTCCTCAATAGGACGCTGCAGCTTGCTATAAACTAATGAAACGGCTAGGTCACTATAATGTATATAGGCCTAATTTAGCTTCCGTCAGATTGTACGGTCAGGCACGATTATTATTATAACCTGTCATTAAAATTATATTTTTAACGTCAGTATGAGTGTACTAACACACAGGTGATAGTCCGTCGCTATGATAAATATAATGGCAACCGGCAAGGGACCAACTACGTCATGGCGATGGTCACACTAAACTTCGAGGGTGATAAGCATGTCCACACGGCCGTAAAAGCTCGTAAAAACTTTGACGCTCAACAGGGGGTAGCGCGCTAACCACGATAAAACATAAGAAATCTTATGGTTTTAAACTTCGAGTAAACTTAAAGTTTACTAACAACCACGAGTGCGTTCGCACGGCACTAACTACAAGGTAAACTTCGAAGAATTAAACTACGATTAAACTTTAAGTTTAGAGCCATCGTCGAAAAACGCCAAATTATCCTGCCAAAGCCACTTTAATATAAGATCATAAAATGGTCAAAAAAAAAATATATTTGTAAACAAACAGAGTATGGATTGGATTCTAAGGAGAGATTTCAAATCACTCTCCTGTGTGAGGGGAGTGATTAAGGAGAGCATTGCTCGTAGTGCCGTAAAAGACAGTTCCCTGACTTGGTCTTGAAAATCGTGCGGCTTTGCGTCCAAAATTAAGTCCAATTTTGTTACAACCCCCCTGGCCCTTTACCTACCCACGGCCCTGCATGTAGCTTCTTCTATATTCAAAGCTTGATTAGCATGCAGCAAAGAAAGCTAAAGCTACACCCCCCCACCGTTGTTGCAGAGGAAAGGATTGCTGTGTCAACAATTATGCAATGCGGATTTGAAATTCAAAACAATGGGACGCCTAAATGTAAGCAAGAAAACACTGAAGTAGGGAAGGATTTATTTGCTACTTGAAAATCTATGTCGGCTTTTGGGTCCAATAATCCAGCGATTTGTGTACATTTGCGTTAAAAACGTCCGAGGGGATGGTACTGATGGAAGTTGAAATACTAAATCTGCTCTTCACTTGGATGCTTGGTGCTTGTTGTGTGCGAAAAATACAATAAGCACTCCGGAAGATTGTGTATGGGTACATAAGGCAGTGTTTTTTGTGGGTTGTTTTAGGTGATTTCCCAAAATGACATAATTTGGGTCATTCAACATGTAAGATACTGAAAAAAACTCTGCCCTACCATGACAAAAGGAAGTAATGACAATTGTTTTTGAAATGTTTTTTCGTTATTTTGGCCTTAATAGTATCTCCTGTCTATAATAAAAGAAGACCAAGTTATGTGTCTTAAAAGTAGAAAAATCTCATGGCAAATTATTTGCTTTCTAAAATTTCACACAAAAGTATAGGACATGCTTTGACAAACCATAACCAAGGCAGTATGACCAAAAATTGCCCATTTTTGAGGATTTATACATTATTCATTCAATGTTCAACCAAAGGTTGGGGTATCGTAAGATGCCGGCTATAGACATTCCATGCCATTAAAAAAATCTGTGTGTATGGTTAAAATATTGAATAAAGCAAAACAATAATATGGTTTGCCTCATATCTTAGAAACATAAAAATGGTCATTACTTCCTTTTGTCATTGTAGGGCAAGACATTTGTGAGCTTGGATTAAATGTCTGATGGAATAAAGCTTTAAAATCCCTCATTCAACGCTTGAAATAAGCACTGGCTGTGGACAATTTGCCCTTGCTGGAAGGTAAAATGCCCCTGGTTATGGAGAAAAAAACTGGGTACAATTATAGACCAGGGGCAATAAAATGTTAAAAACACCAAAAATTGCACCTGGATCTGAAATCCTTATTTCAAGCCCTGCAAGCCTCTATGAAGTATTGACACTAGACTAGTTCTGTGCAATTACACGGAGGAATAACTATAATTTGGGAAGCCATCTCAAAAACCACCGACTTAAGACTAGGCTTGTTTGGACTCATTTGAGTGCATTTTGAATGTAGATTCCAAATATGGTAAAGAAAAATGCATTATTTTGAATTTTTTTAACAAAATTGAAACATTTTGATCTGTAAGAGAATATAGGTGGGTCCGATAATCAGGGAACTTTCCAACAGCGGTATGATAATGTTGTTGATGAGTGAGAGGCCGATATGGCAAAATGTAAACAAACGGCGGTAGTCACCATTTCAGGCAGGAGAAGATGATGGTTTTGCATTTGTAAATGGACTCAAAAATTGTAGACCGTAAATAAGAAGCAAAACTATTTCAATTGAACATTATGACCATAGTGTATCACAAAATGACACCAAAATTGAAGGACTACTATGTGTCCGCACATGTTAAATATCTGAGCGGTGTTTCTCGGCAACAGTTGACGCCATCCGGACCACCCATATCCGCCTGCAGGGCCACACAGGTTAAGAGTAGACGTCTTGCATGTGACGTCCCATCGGGACAGAAACAAAGTGCCGGCGGTAGCGTGCGCACCGGTAGGGCTGTGCTTAAAATCACACTCAACCGTATAAATAGTCTAGTGATATGGTACTGTAGCTTTATGTCATGTATTTAACAACTCAATCAGTCATAGACAAGATGCAAGTTGTGTTTGTAATATTGATATGAAATCATCTGAGGGATTGTTTGGCATCAATTTTTCCGTAAATGGTGGTAAAATACACTACGCCAATTCAGAAGTATATGTGGAATTAAAATTGAGCTCTAAGTGGGCCGTACAAGTGGATCTAAGTGTATAGGGAATACTATCAGGGATCCAACTGCAACATTGTTTATACTTGTCGCCAAACCTTAAGACTGTGTGAATGTACCATATGTTACCCAGCAATGAGCGTGTCCATGGTGCACACCAAATAGAATTATGATACCAATATTAGTTTCAAAGGGGGTGACCCAATTGAAGTCTATACAGTTTTCATCTTTATAGAATGGCCTTCACCCCAAAAACCTCTCGGTAAGTTTTGTGAAATATTTCACATCCTTTAGCCCCCTAAGATTTCAAAGGGTAAAGAGAAAAATAGGAGCTTTCTTCTAATACCAAAATTTTGACCATTTCCGGTAAAATCTGGGCGGTCCCTGGGGACAAGCTATTAACAATGGGACCATGGACCTTTAACCAATCAGAAACTGCCATTTCCAATGATGTCATCCATGCAATGTCATGCTATATAAGTTTTAGTCTGACACAAAATTACTATCAATTTTTCAAAACGATGAGCAGTTTTTCTTTTGTGGAGTGCCTTTTTTTTGGAGCCAAACTTTTCTGCAGATAATGCTAAAATAAAACCCATAGGATTGTATCAAATCACTCATCCCTGGAGCAATTAGGTGTCAAATTGACATAAAAAGTACCACTTGTGTAATGGCATACCACAAAATTGTGTGAAACTCCCGCCAGTGCTGCCTAAATTTTCCAATTTGTTCCAAAATTAATGGCAGATATTCCTGAAAATCAAACTATTTAGGAAACATCTCAGATGTTTCCAAATAGTATATTCTATTTATTGCCAGTTTTGAAAATATATCAAA